>JANAVB010009000.1:738021-842307 GCA_029216955.1 Iris pallida
ACTAAAAAGGGTCGTAACTCGATTCACCTCCAAAACGCTTCGACCTCCTCACTTCTCTCCCTAATGCTCGGCCCGCGAGGCTTGGCCGCGGCCCGTTTTGGGAGTAAGTTATACCGCCGAAAGAGGATTCATGCCGCTTCATTTTCGTGAAAGACTAGGCGCAGCAGGGGCAATCTGCCACCGAATCGTCTGCAAGAAGAGGCAAGTTATCAGGGTCATCCTCTTCGTCCACGTTGATAGACTCGGAGTCAGACACATCAACTGTCCTCCCCTTCTTGGTCCTTGGCTTCTCCTCCAAGCCAGTTGTAATGCCCCAGAACCAGAATACTGGAGAGCGGGGCGAACATAACCAGCTACGTATATTGAAGTGCAACCTACCTCACTATACGGTCACGGCTGTCTAGATACGAGGGTTTAACTACAAGCCATTAGTCTCCTATGGTCATGAACAAGCCTATTGTCTCAATCTCAAGCAAGTAATAACAGTTACAGGATGTCCGAGCACCAAATATACAATAGTAAGGTGTCCCATACATTACATATTTGGATGATCATGAAGCTAGTCGTACAAAATGTCAAGACTATCAGAGTTTCAGTCATACATGATCAACCCTAGGATTTGTCAATCATGTTACAGCCCGTAGGCAGACAGTAAATAAAGATACAACCGAGCTAAACACGTGCTCGTCGGCTAAACGCCTCAAAAGAATATTTTTATAATAGAGTGAGAATAAAAGAAACCCACTCGTTGTCTTGGTTACGCCTGGTGGTCATCATCTGGCTGGAAGATAGGTAGATCCTCTAGAGCTGCTCCTATATCTGGCCATACATAACCAGCTGGGTCAGACCCCGAAAGAGCAAGTGCCACAAATGAGGCTTCACTTAGGAACTAAAACTAGCATAACATAAATAAATATTAAAGATAATTATAAATGAAACTGATAATAACAGCGACAACAACAGTGAATTGAGTACAAGGAAACCATTCAAGTAGCCAGGTCACAACCCTTAAACCAAACAAGGACCGGTTGCAACCCTTCACCTGAATAGAAACCCGTCTCAAACACTTGTTGGTAAGGTAAAACATGACGAGCATGAAGTAGGGTACAAATAAGACAATAAATGAAGAGAGGACACATAACTGCTCCGGGAGCCATTACAACCCTTAAACCAAACAAAACGGGTTGTAACCCTTCGCCTGAATAGAACCGGACCCCTGATCATTATTGTTAAGGTAAACATAAATAATCATGACGATATATGATAAGATAACCATGGGACTATTCAAATAACCAGGTTACAACCCTTAAACCAAACAAGGACCGGGGTTGTAACCTTTCATCTGAACAGAACTTAGTTCCTTATTATTTATCGATAAACAAGGCACAAAAATCAGGTCATGCTACAATCTTGTACAGGATCAGGACAAGACTAAGCTGTGCTAGACTCCATCCAATCAATCACGGCCAAGCAATGAGTACGGCTTGATACTTTAACTAGCTAGGTTATCACAGGCCTAGTTACGCAAAAATACAACGAGATTATCCCAACAGCCACAAGCCCTACAGACCATCCAGGTTATCCAGACGCAATTAGGGGATTGAATTCATATGAGTCCATCATCCAAGAATGTAGGTACCCTTAAGTAGTTTGAAGGGTACAATACATGACAGTGTGCTGGAAATGTGCCCTACTCGACGGCAGGCTACAGATCCCATGATGGGGCACCCAGATAACTAGATTGTCTGTAGCTGAAAAATCTCTTCATGACTACTGGATTATTCTTGTTATTAGCCTTAGTCAATTTAAGCAGGTACCCCTGACCGTGATATTCGGGGTCCCTATCCTAGATATAATGCAAGACAGTACTGGTTTATTGTACAAACACAATCATCCACGGTGTCCAGGTCATTCATTTAGTCATGTCATGCAAGCCGTTACAACCATCCTTCAACAGTTCCCATCATGCTTACTTGTCATATCATGTCATGTCGTGTCATGTTTACTCCATACCATGCCATGCATCATTATTAATCCGGTCAAATCACTCCATCCGTGCTTGTCAAATCATGAAAAGTGCCAGTCACAGAAAGATAATCGGGTACACAAAGAGCTCAAGGCTCTACGCGAGTGAGCCTCTACGCTAGGCCAAGGGCCTCAAGCGTAAAGTGGCTCTACGCGAGCAAGAGCAAGGGAGAGATAGCTCTACGTAAGTGAGGATGCATGGGGTGGGGTTCTACGCTAGCCGGGCTTTACGGAAGTGAAATTATACGCGCGTAAGAATTTTACGCGAGTAGAATTCTACGCGCGCAAACACCCGAGCGAAACTCTACGCACACGAGAGTCTACTCGAGCCCAAGTCTACGCGAGCACGACTCTACGCACGCAAGAGGGCCCCGGTCGTAGAGTTCGAATGAACTCGGCGTAGAATGAATACGCTAGCATGCAAATTCGTGTGCGTAAAGACCGCATGATTACGCTATCACGTAAGACATAGGCGCAAAGGGGCTAAATCACCACGCTAACACGTTAGAACGTGTGCGTAAAACTCCATCTCCTCTACCAAGCCAAGACAAGTATGCGTAAAAGCTCAAGAACCCAAACGAGCTCCATCTCGGTCAAGACTTGATAAAATCCAGCCATTCAAGAGCCAAACTTGCGTAAAATCGAAATCCCTACTACATGGAACTCTCCATTTCGAAAACAACCAAGTTTTAGAAGATCAAAACCATGAAGATCAAAAATGCTAAAACTTAGATCTATAAGAAATGAGCCATAAAATTCGAAAATGCTAAATACTAAAGTGTCTTAGAATCTCGTGAGAAAGACAATGGAACAACAAAATTTGAGTTCCTCCATGAAGCAAGTTGTACTTGCCTAAGCCTATCTCTGGTAGGTGGAGAGTAATGGTGAGGAAGAAAAGAATTAATGATGAAGTAAATAAGGAGAGAGGGTTGGTGGCTAATAAAGGAAGAGAGTGGGTTGGTCCACATGTAAAATCGAACCAAGCCGAACCAAGTAATCCGAACTAAACCAAGAAATAAAATGCCAAAATAAATCATGCAAAGAGACATGCCATGAATCAAAATATGTACAGGTATACCGAAATACGTAATACGAACTATAGTCGTTACAACTCTACCCCCACTTATAAGAATTTCATCCTCGGAATTTAATTAAGAGGCCAAAGAGGCAAGGACAAGCTATACTAATCACAGACAAGCTATAACAAGACAATCAATCAAGCAATCATTCATTCAAGCAAGGAACTGAGAGCATAAGGCATAAGAAAGACATTATACCTTACGAGTCAAACAAGTCGGGATATCGCGATCAAATATCATCCTCACGCTCCCATTGACTCACCCAAAGAGTGATGACCCCAAGAACACACGAACTTAATAGTCTTGTTCTTGAGTATCTTCTCCTCTGGTCCAATATAGATACGGGCCTCTCCTCATACGAAAGGTTGGTACCAACAACTAATTTCGAATGATACAGGATATGGCTCGGGTCCAAAATATACCGTCGCAATTGGGATACATGGAATACGTCATGCACCTCACATAACGACGACAGAAGAGCGAGACGATAGGATACATCTCCTACTCGCTCCAAAATGTCGAACGATCCTATATACCTAGGACTAAGCTTTTCTCGTACACCGAAATGAATGACGTCATGGTTAGACGAAATCCTCAGGAATACATGGTCGTTGACAAAAAACTCAAGTGGGTGTCGATGAGAATTGGCCCAATGACGCTGGTGATCTTGGGCAACGCGAAGATGATCTCTGACTCTTCTGACCACCTCAACTGTCTGAACAATTATTTCCGGACCGAGCATCTGCCTCTCTCCAACATCATTCCATGCTAGTGGGGATCTGCATTTCCTACCATACAGTGCCTCGAACGGTGCTATCTGGATACTGGCCTGGAAACTGTTGTTGTACGAGAACTCCACCAGGTGCAGGTGATCTTCCTATGAACCATCGAAGTCGAGTGTACAAGATCTCAACATATCTTCCAAAGTTCGTATGGTACACTCTGACTGACCATCTGTCTGCGGATAATAAGCTGAGCTGAACTGGAGGCGAGTTCCCAAACTCTCTTACAGACTACGCCAAAAGTGCGACGTAAATCTAGAATCTCTGTCCGAGGTGATACTGACTGGTACACCATGAAATTTGACGATCTGCCTGAGGTTCATCTCTGCTAGCTGAGCCGTCAATTGACCAACTCCGAATGGAAGAAAGTGAGCCACCTTCGTGATCCTGTCTATAATAACCCAAATAGCATCTCTACCAGCTGGGGACCTAGGTAATCCAGTCACAAAATCCATGGTTATATGCTCCACTTTCATTCTGGAATTGGAAAGGGCTGAAGAAGTCCAGCTGGCCTCTGATGTTCAGCTTTAACTTGTTGACAAACCAAACATCGAGAGATAAACCGGGCTATCTTCTTCTTCATGCCATTCTACCAAAAGTGCTGACGAATATTACGATACATCTTCGTACCGCCGAGATGAATGGAATACTGAGAACTGTGAGCCTCTGCCATGATCTCCCGTCTGATATCACCACTGGGTACACATAGACGCCTTCCATACCAAAGTGTACCGTCTTTATGAATGTATAACTCTCGCCGTCATCCTGCCTCACACTCGGCCCTGAGTCGCTGAAGCTTGGAATCTATTGACTGTGCCATCCAGATCCTCTCGACTATAGTGGACTGAACTTGTATACTGGCTATCAATGCCACACTAGTAGGAAGGACAACTTCTATACCCATGTTCTGAAGATCTGCTAATAACTCTGGTTGCACTATTAAGAAATAAACTCCGGCTCTCCTGCTCAATGCATCTGCGACGACGTTGGCCTTCCCTGGGTGATACTGCAGGTTGACATCATAATCCACAAGCAGCTCTAGCCATCTCCTCTGACGCATGTTAAGATCCTTCTGGGTGAAAACATACTTTAGGCTCTTGTGGTCGGTGAAAATCTCCACCCTATCTCCATATAAGTAGTGTCTCCACAGCTTAAGTGCAAATACTACTGCTGCTAGCTCCAAGTCATGGGTTGGGTAATTCCTCTCATGATCACGAAGTTGGCGTGATGCATAAGCTATTACCTTTCCATGCTGTATCAGAACACATCCTAAACCTCTGCCTGAAGCATCATAATAACTGAGAATCCTCCGGAATGGGTGCCGTCATCAAGCCTCGCTTCAACTTCTCAAAAGAATCCTAACACTCTGTTATCCAAGTAAACTGCATAACCTTGCAGGTCAACTGGGTCAATGGCGCCGAAATCCGAATAAAGTCTGAAACATATCGCCGGTAGTAGCCGGCCAATCCAAGAAAACTATGAACTTCTGCAACTGTGCTGGGTACTGGCCACGTCTCAATAGCCACGATCTTCTGGGATCCACTTCTACTTCTCCTCTGGTGATGATATGGCCCAAGTATGAAATACGATCGAGCCAGAACTCATATTTACTGAACTTGGCATACAACTGGTGCTCTCTGAGAATCTGGAGGACGACACGGAGATGTTGCTCATGCTCCGCCTCACTCTTGCTGTAGTCCAGGATGTCGTCTATGAACATAATCACAAACTGATCCAAATAAGGCATGAAGATACGATTCATTAGGTCCATGAATACAGCCGGCACATTGGTTGCTCCAAATGGCATAACAAGGAACTCCCAATGCCCGTATCTAGATCTGAAAGCTGTCTTTGGGATGTCCTGCTCTCTGACTCTGATCTGATGGTATCATGACCGTAAATCAATCTTCGAGAATACTGCTGTCTCTTTGAGTCGATCAAACAAGTCATCTATCCTCGGGAGAGGGTATCTGTTCTTGATTGTCACTGAGTTCAAGGTATAATAATTTACACATAATTTGGACATACCATCCTTCTTCTTCACAAGAAGCATCGGGGCTCCCCAAGGTGATCTACTAGCACGAATGAATCCCTTGGTCCTGAGTTCTTCAATCATCTTGTACTCTCTAACTCTGACGGCACCATCCTGTAGACTCTCTCTGATACTGGGGCTATTTCGGGGATCAAGTCGATAGTGAACTCGATCTCTCACTCTGGCGACATTCCTGAAAGCTCTTCTGGGAAAACATCTGGAAACTCTTCAACTATCCGGGGTAATTGTACCGCTGCTACTGCCATCCGCAATACTGGAGGAGAAGGTTCAACTTCACCTCGGGAAAAGGAAAACTCTGGCTCGCCTGGAATGCTAAAAATAACCTGCCAATATGGCAGTCCATCTTAGCATACTGGTCTCTCAACCAATCCATCCCTAAGACCACATCATAATCGGCCATTGGGAATTCTATCAACCTAGCGAGAAACTTTCTACCGCTAACTATGATCCGACACGAGAAAAACACTCTATCTACTCCCACAAGTCCGTTACCAGTATATTGAGCCTTACTGATAATGACTCGGGCTCCAGACTTATCCGTGTCGCAAATCGTGCAGACATAAATAAATGCGATGCACCAGAGTCAAATAATACTGAAGTCGAAAAGGTGTTGACGAGAATAGTACCTGCCACCACCTCACCTGGTGCCAATCCTTCTTCTCCTATGGTCAAATCTAGCAGTTGACCATGCCCTCTGGGTGCGGGTCCCCTCTGCTGAAAATCTCTTTATCTGCTCTGGATCAGGGCTTGGGCTTGGGCATACTGCTGCGATCTCTGTTGCTGAAATACCTGGGCTTGAGGTGGCAAGGGCCTCGGGAACGGGTACTGCTGCTGTTGCTGGACTGGTGCTGATCCTCTTACCGAAGGACTAGAAAAGGCTGATGAAGATGAATTCCCCCTGTTCGGGCAGTTTCCAACCCTGTAGTCCGGGAAACCACAAACCAAGCACAAACCCTGTGCTCTGTGACACTCTGATACCACATGCCCTGGCTTCCCACAATGTGAACATCCCACTGCGGAAGAGTGCTTCTGCTTCTGCAGCTGAGGGTACGTCGGGGTTGAATATTGAACCGATATCACTGAGGCCGCCCGCCTCGGAGCTCCAATGGTCAAAGCCCTAGCTGCCGGGGCTGGTGCTGAAGACTGATTCATCTGTCCGTAGGATCGCTTCCGACCCCCGTCCTATCCACGATCCTCTGGGAGGTATACTTATGCTTCCTGGCTGTCCTCAACACTGCATCAAAAGTCTGATGCTCAAACTGCTCTACTGCCAATAAAATATCTAGATGGAACCCCTGCTGGAACCGTTGGGCTCTGTCGAACTCGGTCGCTACCAAGGTGGGAGCAAACCGACTAAGCCTGGAAAGCTCGGCCGCATATCCATCGACCGTCCTGTCTATCTGCTTCAGATTGGTGAACCTCATCTGTAGTTCGTACCGAGCTACATCATCGAAGTACTTGGCATGGAATCTCTCTCGGAATACTGCCTAGGTAATATGTGCCACTAATCCAATGGCCTGCGCCGCCCACCAGCTACGGGCAAGATCCAATAACTGCAGGCGCACTACGGCCACCTTCTCATCTTCTAGAGTCCTGACTGCTTCTAGAATCACCTCTGTGTCCTGAAGCTATGCATCAGCAGCAATAACATCTTTGCTACTATCAAAGAATGGAGGGTTCATGCGCATGAAGCTGTTGGCCGCACTGTTACCTTGATGACCTCCTCTGGTCAGAGCATCAGTCACTGCCTGGTTGTAATGCCCCAGTCCTATAATATATAGGACCAAGAACGTGAACATGCCAGATGCACATGTACAAAGAATACTCTAATATGTGGAATCCTCATATATGCACATAAGCTGTAAATAAATAATCACAGGCCAGAATAACTTAATCTAATCTCATCACAGCTCAACACACAGAATAGAGTCCAAATAATAAATAAGTATATCAAAAGATAGCTGGGTGAACATGCTCACTCCAAACAGCTATAAAATAGTCTCACAAGATCGGAGTCCAACCTCCACAAAATAGAAAGAAAAGAGATATAAAATATCCAATAATGTCTCAAACAAATAGACTAGAAATCAGTAGGAACTGACTCGGTATCAATGTAAGCTGGATCCAGAGCTGCTCCGTATTCCTGCAGGAAGTCGTCTAATCAAGGAGAGATAACCAGGTCCTCAGAGGGACATAGCAAGATACAAGAAAACACCATGCCATAATAACTGTGATATATAATATAAAGAAAGAAATATGTATGCAATCAGGTGCCTAACCAGTCTATAGTGATAGTGCGATAAGAACAAACCTTTGACGCATGGGCAGGATCAGAAATATCAGGGATCAGGACCGTATCTCCCTGGAGATAACTGGCAAATCAGGACCGTACCTCCCACTGAAGATAACCGGCTATCAGGACCGTACCTCCCATTGGAGATAACCGGCAAAAGGACAGTGCATATATGACCCATTCGTTAAGGAACTATTTTTTCCACCCAATGCCTATTAGGGTCACATCCATGACTCATGAACATCTATTAACCGCCAAGTCTTCTAGCATGCAATTCTATTGGCAGTTACTCCTATCCGTCGCATGCTCCATACGTATCGGTGGCCAGCCGACTACGCGGATACGTGTCCTACATGTGACTCATATAACGTGGTAAATAAGTGTCAAGGCCGTATAAGATATAACAATACCTCAACATCAATGGGTGGTCACTAGACTAAGTCAATGCAAGAGAAATAAATAAAGCAAAAAAATGACCGACAGAGTCGCTTGCACCCAAGTGTGACTTGGACGCACAATTTTATATATCAAGAAATAAGAAATGCTAAAAATAACGACTAAAAAGAATAATATAATCACAGAGTAAAGTGGTAAGGCATCTTGCCTGATGGTGCAAAGTGGCAAGCCCAGAAAATCATAATGTCAGCCAAGAACGTCAGTCTCCAAACAACTCCAGACGCTGAAACAAACATAAAAAATGCACTCGGTGTAAAAGATATACCTGAAAAATGTCTGTCCAAAAGTCTAACTCTGGAACAGGGGCAAAATCGTAATTTCGGGTCAAAACTATATCCGCCGTTGGACCTGTTTTGCACCGAAATGCGTGCCAAAGTCTATACTCTCTAAAGTCGTCAAACTATATGTCTACGGATTCAGTTTAAGGAGAGGAACTCAATGGTATGTCCAGTTTTGGATTCTGACGAGCCGTGTACAAAATTGCCCGTTTGAGTGGGTCGCATGCCCGCCAAAAAGGGGTTCCGATTCGACCTTCTCAGAATCGAACCAAACTTGGCACACAGGACCGAAATTTCGATTCGAACCTGTTGGCGTAAGTTTCGTCTCGAATCGACGATTGTATACGAAGTTAGGGCAAAGTTTGCAAATTGGCGATACGGGGGTATCTCGAAGGATACAGACTGATTTTGTCGCGCACACACGACGAAACTAAGTTCCGTCAGTTCCCACACGTCGGAAACGTCCGTACACGCCTTTCGATGCGTATAGCACGTGACCACGTCGCCCGGTTTGTCGGAACGCATGCCGTATCGGACAGAATTCTAAAATTTTAATATTTTTAAAACAGTTTTTCTCTCAAGTTCATTGATCCGTAACTTCCTGTACATTACATAAAAATTGAATCTAACAGATGGGTTTTCATCTCGTATATGTTAACTAGGATTTTCTAAATTGTTTCCTACAAATTCTTAATATCTTGGTCGAAATCGCCCTTCCAAAGTCAGGGGTTGGTGTGTTTTCTCGGGTTCGTTTTCGAAGAATTTTTCTCTACTTTCTCGAAACTTTTACGGGACTTCCTATGCATTAGAAATTTTTCTAATTGCTAGGGCTTAGATATGGGCATGTTGTCTACGCACAGAAGTCGATAGATCGATTTTTTGTCGAACACAAACAAAGAATTTAGATTCAAAATAGGGTACCTGGTTTTGAAATAAACAAGTGTTCCCTTATTTTTTTGGTCGGCTTCGTGCAGTTGGCCGATGATCTGGTCGTCGGCGACGGCAAGCAGATAGCTGACGTCAAGCGCGGGGTGTGGGGGAGGTCATGGAGTCGAATCTTGGGCTGGAGATGAAGTTCGACAGATAGTTTTTCCAAGAACCCTATTTTCGAAATAGCTATGTAGGATATTTAAATTCCTATTTTAGTTCGGATTTTTGATTTGGATGGGGTTTGAATCCGAGTTTATCTAGAAGAGAATCTTGTGGGGGTTATCTAGGAATTTCTTTGGAATTTACCGGGTTAGATTTGGTGTAGATCAAATATTAAATTTTTTTTTTACTAAGTAGCAGTTGCTGCTACGTTCGGAAAGAAGGGGAACTCCATGCGGGTTCAGGTGAGCACTGTAGCCCACGGGCTACAGTAGCTCAAGTTATTTGATTTATTATTATTTTTGGCTAAACTACTTTAAACAATGTCCCTAACACATCTAAGCAGCTTAGCCTGGCCGCCCCTTTGCTGGTTGTGGCCGGGCCCCATTTGTCTATTTTTTTTAACTAAAAACATTTACAAATATATATAATATATATATATATATATATATATAATATATATATATATATATTATAATATATATAGCAAAAATTTCTCAAAAAAATTTACAAATAAATTCTTAAAATTCCTAGATTTTATTATATTCCTTATTTAATAGAAATACGAACATGCACACATATAATAATATATGTACACACATACATTAATTATACTATAGTAGCAAATAAATCCATAACTAATGAAACGCACAACAAAAATTAATTAAATTATAAAAATCAAATATAAATTATGGGGGTTTACATCGGTGCAATGCATCGCCTCGACGATCTTGAGAAGCTAACAATGTTCGGATGAGACCTACCAAGGTGCCATCATCAGGCTTTGCAGGCTTGACGGGCTGAACTGGTGGCTCTTGACCCCCAGTAGGCATGACTCTGGAGGCTACTCCTGAATCCTGGGCTTGATCTCCAGGTTGCTGCTAGCCCACGGGATGTGCTCCGCCTTGCCGATCGGTAGGACCAGAATCATTGTTGCTGAAGAAGACGACATAGGGAACAATAAGGAAGGACCAGGACAAATCAAAGATACAAGCATATGACCAGGTCAAGAATCCAGGGATTTAGAGGATACGAGCAGAGATCAAGGGCGAGTGCGGATTGAGACATATATTCGGTAAACCCTCACATATCTTGATTTTTAAGACCTGCATGGGCCACCACTTAAACCATGTAATGCCCCAGAAACAGAATACTGGAGAACGGGGGCGAATATAGCCAGCTACGTATATTAAAGTGCAACCTACCTCACTATACGGTCATGGCTGCCTAGATACATGAGGGTTTAACTACAAGCCATCAGTCTCCTATGGACATGAACAAGCCTATTGTCTCAATCTCAAGCAAGTAATAACAGTTACAGGATATCAGAGCACCAAATATACAATAGTAAGGCGTCCCATATATTACATATTTGGATGATCATGATGCTAGTCGTACAAAATGTCAAGACTAGCAAGAGTTTCAGTCATTCATGATCAATCCTAGGATTTGTCAATCATGTTACAGCCCGTAGGTAGACAGTAAATAAAGGTACAACCGAGCTAAACACGTGCTCGCCGGCTAAACACCTCAAAAGAATATTTTTACAATAGAGTGAGAGAACAAAAGAAACCCACTCGTCGCCTTGGTTACGCCTGGTGGTCACCATCTGGCTGGAAGGTAGGTAGATCCTCTGAAGCTGCTCCTATATCTGGCCATACAAAACCAGCTGGGTCAGACCCCAGAAAGAACAAGTGCCACAAAGGAGGCTTCACTTAGGAACTAAAACCAGCATAACATAAATGAATATTAAAGATAATTATAAAAGAAATTGATAATAACAGGGACAACAACAGTAAATTGAGTACGAGGAAACCATTCAAGTAGCCAGGTCACAACCCTTAAACCAAACAAGGATCGGAGTTGCAACCCTTCACCTAAATAGAAACCCGTCTCGAAAACTTGTTGGTAAGGTAAAATAACGAGCATGAAGTACGGTATAAATAAGACAATAAACGAAGAGAGACACATAACTGCTCCGGGAGCCAGGTTACAACCCTTAAACCAAACAAGGACCGAGGTTGTAACCCTTCGCCTGAATAGAACCGTACCCCTGATCATTATTGTTAAGGTAAACATAAAAAATCATGACGATATATGATAAGATAACCATAGGACTATTCAGATAACCAGGTTACAACCCTTAGACCAAACAAGGACCGGGGTTGTAACCCTTCATGAACAAAACTTGGTTTCTCATTATTTATCGATAAGCAAGGCACAAGAAATCAGGTCATGCTATAATCTTGTACAGGATCAGGACAAGACTAAGCTGTGCTAGACTCCATCCAATCAATCACGACCAAACAATGAGTACGGCTTGATACTTTAACTAGCTAGGGTTATCACAGGCCTAGTTACTAGCAAAAATGCAATGATATTATCCCAACAGTCACAAGCCCTGCAGACCATCCAGGTTATCCAGACGCAATTAGGGGATTGAATTCATATGGGTACATCGTCTAAGAACGCAGGTACCCTTAAGTAGTTTGAAGGGTACAACACATGACAGTGTGCTGAAAATGTGCCCTACTCGACGACAAGCTACAGATCCCATGATGGGGCGCCCAGATAACGGATTGCCTGTAGCTGGGAAATCTCTTCATGACTACTGGTTTATTCTAGTTATTAGCCTTAGTCAATTTAAGCAGGTACCCCTGACCGTGGTATTCGGGGGTCCCTATCCTAGACATGATGCAAGACAGTACTAGTTCATTATACAAACACAATCATCCACGGTGTCCAGGTCATTCATTATAGTCATGTCATACAAGCCGTCGCAACCGTTCTTCAACAGTTCCCATCATGCTTGCTTGTCATATCACGTCATATCATGTTTACTCCATACCATGCCATGCATCATTATTAATCCGATCAAATCACTCCATCCGTGCTTGTCAAATCATGAAAAGTGCCAGTCACAGAAAGACAATCGGGTACACAAAGAGCTCAAGGCTCTACGCGAGTGAGCCTCTACGCTAGGCCAAGGGCCTCAAGCGTAAAGTGGTTCTACACGAGCAAGAGCAAGGGAGAGATAGCTCTACGCGAGTAAGGATGCATGGGGGTGGGTTTCTACGTTAGCCGGGCTTTACGCAAGCGAAATTACGCGCGTAAGAATTTTACGCGAGTAGAATTCTACGCGCGCAAACACCCGAGCGAAACTCTACGCACACGAGTGTCTACTTGAGCCCAAGTCTACGCGAGCACGACTCTACGCACGCGAGAGGGCCCCGGTCGTAGATTTAGAATGAACTCGACGTAGAACGAATACGCTAGCACGCAAATGCGTGTGCGTAAAGGCCGCATGATTACGCTATCACGTAAGACGTGGACGCAAAGGGGCTAAATCACCACGCTAACATGTTAGAACGTGTGCGTAAAACTCCGTCTCCTCTACCAAGCCAAGACAAGTATGCATAAAAGCTCAAGAACCCAAACGAGCTCCATCTCGGTCAAGACTTGATAAAATCCAGCCATTCAAGAGCCAAACTTGCGTAAAATCAAAATCCCTACTACATGGAACTCTCCATTTCGGAAATAACCAAGTTTTAGAAGATCAAAACCATGAAGATCAAAAATGCTAAAACTTAGATCTACAAAAAATGAGCCATGAAATTCGAAAATGCTAAATACTAAAGTATCTTAGAATCTTGTGAGGAAGACATTGGAACAACATAATTTGAGTTCCTCTATGAAGCAAGTTGTACTTGCCTAAGACTCTCTCTCTGGTAGGTAGAGTAATGGTGAGGAAGAAGAAGAATTAATGATGAAGTAAATAAGAAAAGAAGGAGTTGGTGGCTAATAAAAAAGAGAGTGGGTTGGTCTACATACAAAATAGAACCAAGTCAAACCAAGCAATCCGAACCAAACCAAGAAATGAAATGCCAAAATAAATCATGCAAGGAGACATGCCATGAATCAAAATACGTACAGGTATACCGGAATACGTAATACGAACTATGGTCGTTACACCAGTACCAATAATAAAACTGGTACTTGGGTCGAAATCTCTTGGGAGCTTATTCACCGTAACATGGTATAAGGCCGCCATGTACAAAATGTGTCCCGACTCTCTAGCATCGGGAACGGAGAAGCTGGCACGGGTGTGAACCGCACTATAATAGTGCCAAGCCCAGATGCCGTTAAGAACGCTACCCTCAAAATCCAGGCAAGAGCTGGGATTGTCCAAGAACATTTGACTGTACCCAAATTGTCGAGAGAATCGACTGGGTAAGTAAGGCTCGAAAAAGACGGAATTATGGTTACGATACACCAGATGTGCAGGGCGAATGTTCACAACCAGAGGAGCTCTTCTCGGACAAGAATTGGGGAGATACAGAACCATCAAGATGCACGTCTCTTACTTCTTCGTCAGTAAAATAAGGAACAGACACGAAGAAGGAATATCTGTCCACTCGCGCCAGCGCCATCTGACAGGCTGGCATGGTTGTGTACTCGAAGGGCATACAGCGGTACTGGAAGATGAAGGCATCATTAGCAGTCACGTCATCCTCTGGGCCAGGCCTCATCAAAGATGGGCAATGCATCAACAACCACCCCATCAGATATAATAGGGCAGCTCGATTTGTTCAAAATCCTTCGCCGTATCACGAGCAATGAATTTGGACGAGAAGGCGCAGAGGCCACAATATATGCTGCATACCATGGCGGGGAGTAGAGCTAGTCTGGCCCCAAAGACTAGCTTCACCGTAGGAAGGATCAGGTTACGGCTGATTCTCCAATAGCACCAGCCCCTTCCGAAAATACACAGTTTCGCAGCCACACCATCAGAATTCCCGCCAGGAGAGCCTTATCAGACATCTTCTGGATATCTTGATAAAAGTAATTAAAGGTGTCAGATTGGCTCCCAAATCTATTACCCGTGGTTTTTACCCTCTTGGCAGTCAACACCTGGTTCTGCACTTCTTTCCGGGTTCGAGGACTTCGGGAGAAAACTCGACCTGAGGCGCCTAGCTCAAAAAGGTAACTGAGCCAGGTCTTGGTGTGAGGAAGGTTTTCTTCCGAGCTATCGTTCTTCTTCTTCGACATCTGTTGGCACGTGCTATGGTGACATAGCAGTTCCCGATAAACAGCCACAAAATGTAACTCTCTGAATCAATTTTGGTAAAATTTTAGAGATTTTTTCTAAAATCATTTTAGGTTTAGCATTATTTTTTTTCTCGTGAAAAATCATAAACTTTGTTGGATAGTTTTTAACTAATATATTTTTATACTCTCTAGAGATGATATTGTTATATTGTAGGTATGGCAAAATTTTGCATATTTATTTATTTGTTAAATCGATAAGTATTAATTTAATGGCAGGGAGCATGTCTTGTAATTGCTAGAGAGGATTCTTTAATTAAGAGAAAAAAAACTATGTTGATTGATTAGTTGGTAGAAAGTTGTTAACTAATTCTTTTAGTGAATTAATTAAATAATTAGTATTTGTCTAATAATTAGTTATTGTTTAAATCTGTTTTTAAGTTGTTGGAGGGGAATATTAAATTTTTGAATATTCTGTTTTGAATCTGTTTTTAAAATTTTTCTATTTAGAAAATCTGTTTGATTTTTTTGTTTGAAAACTATTATTTGAATTTTGAAAATCAGTTACTAACTATTTACTAAAGGCTCCCAGATCTGTATTTTATTACAACACTGCCAGTACCCCTAGATCTACTCCTATTCACCACTTTGCCATATTATTTTATTATAAATTGCTGTCAGTACAGTACACTTTTTCTAAGTTCTGACACCAGTCTCATCACCACTGACACACATCCCAATGACATGCCACCGTTCCCTCTGGCCGAGCTACCGCCTATCGCCGGAGTTCGCCGACGATTTCCACCGCGCCTAGCCGCCATCAAGAATCTTCTCCGCTCAAGTCGACTCCGGAGCCCCGTCACTTCGCCGGGCCAGAGCCATGCGTCACTGCACCGTCTGGATGAGCGAGCCACCATCTCGTCTTCTCGGACCGACCGGTCGACGCCAGATTCGACCATCTCGAGCAGTGCACCACCTCTGATCAAGTCGCCACCTCCTCGTGGAGCCGCCGTTGACGACGAGCCTTCGCACGCCACCCCTCGACTGTCGTCCCTCCGATTGAAGACTGTGCGCCCCCGACCGAGTCTTCGTACGGACGCAGCTGCTCCGCCGAGCAGCAGACCAGATCCGCCACCCTGGATGGCTCAACCGTCGACGACGAAGTCTCCTCCGCTGCTTCGCCTCCGACCGGGTCTTCGCGGCCGAGCTTGGCGAATCAGTCGCCGGTGAGGTAAGGCTCATCCTCTTCTTGTTCTTCTTTATTTTGCATGCTCCATTGTCGGGTTTCTGGAGAGTGGGGTTTGTAGGAAAGGAAATAGTCTAGGGTTTCTCTTGTCACCATTTGGAGAAAAAGAAAAACGAAATTAGGGTTAGGGTTCCTTCGTTTGGGAAGTCGGCTGAGAAGAGATAGATGGGTCGGTTGTCAATTTTGTGGGAACCAGGAAGAGAGTAGGGATGGTTTCGGTTGAGAGTGTTGAGAGGAAGGGTGGAATATTTGTGTGAAGCTGAGTAGTTTATGTAGGGGTGGTCACTCCTTTCCGTACAGATGAAGAATAGGTTGAGAATGAAGAAAGTTTTTTTTATTGATTAGAGATTCTTTTTGTGGACTGGTTGTATAGTATTGAGAAGAGTGGAGTCTGGAGACCATTATTTTAGGCTGTGAAGAAGTAGAGATATTTTAATGTAGAGCCTCATTTATGACCTGTCACAAATTGTTAGTCTTGGCCTTTCGAGATTGGAGAAGACAGACTGATGACTCTTCGAATACAGAGCCACATGGTGTGGCTTGACTTAGTGAACACTGAGTAATAGAGTAGAGAGGGAGTTGGGATATTTTAAGGTTTTGTTCTTCCATTTGTGGCTGTGTTTTGGAGTGGAGAGAAAAGGAGCTTTCATGAGCTGCCTTTTGTTCAAATAATATGTCAGGTATCAGCCTTTTGATTCTTCAAAATTGAAGAGTCATTTATGTGACATGGACTGGCCAGAGTTGTGCAATATAATTTTGGGAGTTGGGTCATTGTTAGTGTATCCTGTCTTAGGAACACATGCTTCCATATGTATAGTAGGCTATAAATTTAAGTTGTTGTTTTAAATTTCAGAGTGGTAGTTTGGACTATGCAAATTCCAGTGAGGGGTTTGGGTCTGAGCTCACTGATCGAGTGGCCTGTTTTAATGTGTATTAATTAGTAGCTGGTTTATAAATATTGTAATCAGATATTTAATTATATTATTAATACTATTGTCAATTCTTAATTTCATTACTAGCACTATTAATTTAGCAAATATTTTCAAATGATGATTGTACTACTAGCTATTATTTAAAAATGGTAATTCTTGATTAAGTTGACTATTATAGATTAATTGGTATTTCATGGAGCCTGTTAAATAATTTTTGGCCTAATTCTATTTAAAAATAAAATGAGGTTATTTCCTTGATTAACTATTATCTATGTACATATTTACACTAGTAAAGAAGTAATCATATTTTATTTAGTGATTAGAGATTTTATATAATAGTACATATTGCCTAAATCATATAGTATATATTCATTAGTATTTATATTGTTTAAACTATAATATTTTGAAATATTATTAGCTAGAATCTATTAGCTAGTTAGTAATAGTTGGCTAATTGTCATTATTTTAAAACCCTAATAATAATTGTACAAATATATAACAGGTGAATCATTGCAACCATGCAGTACTACTCCTTGCAACCAAACCGAGGCAAGTACACCGACTCGATTCCTTTACTCTGTATTTCTGTCTTGCTTCATGTTCTCATATTGACACGTTGTACACACGATTGTTCATTGTTCATTGTTCACTGTTCATCGTTCATCGTTCATCGTTCACCGTTCATTGTTCATAGTTCATTGTTCTTACTTGTACATTGGGGTGGGGAAATACTACAGATATATGACCAATCCTATTTTAGCTAGGCACTGACTAATAGCTTAGGTCTCACATCGTGCACATGGGACTCTAAGCCGTACCATTGTTCACTGTTCACTGTTCATTGTTTACCCAGCCGGTCACATACTCTGATAGTTATTTCAAATGCATGTTACACTGATAGAATATTTTATTATTTCTGGATCTGGTGCTATAGTTTCATTGTTTCTGGATCCGGTACCATAGTTTCATTGTTAATCCTGTACCACAGTTTCATATTCCTGTCTTGTATCATAGTTCATATCGTGATTCTTTTTCATGCACTTCAGTTTACATTGTTTAGAGTTTCTTGTCGGGGTTATACTTTACTCTTTTCCTGATAGGATCATTGCAGGTGAGTGGGAGATTACATGGAGCTGGTGATTGCTTGGATATTACAGTTTTATTTCAGTTTATTTTTTCTGGAGATTGTATCTTAGAGATTCATTTATTGTATATTATTTCATTGGACCGGATTTGTCTCCGGCTGAATTTGTATTTTTAAAACACTTGATGGATATTGGTGATTTCTGGGAACGTTATAAAATGCTGTGTTGGTTTACATTACATTGTGACTTTGAGTTTTCCTTAGTATTGTACAGCTTACTTCGTCGTGTCCATCGACGAAGGCTGGGCGTGTCCGACTCGTATCCGATTATTCGGAAGCGGGTCGTGACATGTTTTTAGTGGTGGCCCATACAGGTCTATCCTAATGACACTTAGGTAATAAAGTGTTATTGGGGGACCAGCGAAGCTAAGGAAAACTCATCACAACATAGGATTCGTGGGAAATTGTTACGGGTATGGTTTTACTAAAATTTCTTATAGTTAGGCCTATCTAATCAATTTTCTGTTTTGCAGGATGGTTTAGACACGCAACACTAAGGTTATTAATTTTCCTGCACTTCTGAGGTTATTTTCTATATGCATTTTGCTAGTATAACTAGTTGATTACTAATAGCTGATTTGTTTTAGATTTTCTCGTAGCACGTGAAATTTTTCCTAAAATTTCTTATTGTTATTCAAAAACCTTGTTTATAATTTGAGATTTTATTTCCTATGGAGATTTGTTTTTGTAGTCATTTTTGTCTTACTGTTTGTATTCTTATAAAACTTAATGTTTTCTAAAAAAATAAATAATATTTACATCATTTTCCATCATGATTTTAACTTTTGGAATTTATTTGAATTTTCATAAACTCTTTTGAAATTTATGGACAAAGTTGAAAGAATATTCAACGACCTACTATGGCGTGGCAGATGCGCACTGCAGTCATTTATCTGGATTACGGAGACCGCGAGTTCACTGCAGTCAGTTGCGCATTGGCGAGACAGGAGCTCTAAGTCAAAGTAATTTCAGGTATTTATAGGTTCTCGGATACTATTGAGACTATGTCCTAAAAATTATAAAAAAATTTGATCTCTTGAGTTGTTTTGTAATATGGATAAAGTTGATAGAAATATTCGATAAATTATATATATTTAAATTATTGCGCCAAAGGTTCATTGCAGCCAGATGTATACTATACTGGCGGGGCATGAACTCTAGGCAATGTGATTTCAGATATATATGATTTTCGGATACTATTGAGACTACATCCATGTTATATACCATGATTGATCTTTTATCGCCATTGGAGATTTACTAGAAATTATCTTGATTTTTTTTTTAATTTTGGCCTTATTTGAATGTCGTAAGCAGCTGATCCAATTGTCAGAAATCATTTTGTTACCATATGTTTCCTATAAAAATTTCTCTTGATTTTCCTAGAACTTATTATGGCCATGATAATGAACATACCTATATGATTTTGATTTCTGAAAGGTTTTGTCCTAAATGATTTTATTAGATTTAGGTCATTTGATGCCACTTTTACTTTGCATAAATTTTAATTTTTCCAGTTTAGAATTTATCATGCTAAGATTTTTAACTTGGTCATTTTAAAAAAAATTAAAATTTTACTAGTTGTATTAATTCGGATCATATGTTTAAATAATCCTTTACAAGTTTTCGTATTTTGATCGTGCTTACCGCGCTATTTGAAATTTCGAGGACGAAATTTTTGTAAGGAGGGTAGATTTGTAACTCTCTGAATCAATTTTGGTAAAATTTTAGAGATTTTTTCTAAAATCATTTTAGGTTTAGCATTATTTTTTTTCTCGTAAAAATCATAAACTTTGTTGGATAGTTGTTTAACTAATATTTTTATACTCTCTAGAGATGATATTGTTATATTGTAGGTATGGCAAAATTTTGCATATTTATTTATTTGTTAAATCGATAAGTATTAATTTAATGGCAGGGAGCATGTCTTGTAATTGCTAGAGAGGATTCTTTAATTAAGAGAAAAAAACTATGTTGATTGATTAGTTGGTAGAAAGTTGTTAACTAATTCTTTTAGTGAATTAATTAAATAATTAGTATTTGTCTAATAATTAGTTATTGTTTAAATCTGTTTTTAAGTTGTTGGAGGGGAATATTGAATTTTTGAATATTCTGTTTTGAATCTGTTTTTAAAATTTTTCTATTTAGAAAATCTGTTTGATTTTTTTGTTTGAAAACTATTATTTGAATTTTGAAAATCAGTTACTAACTATTTACTAAAGGCTCCCAGATCTGTATTTTATTACAACACTGCCATTGTACAGACCCCTAGATCTACTCCTATTCACCACTTTGCCATATTATTTTATTATAATTGCTGTCAGTACAGTACACTTTTTCCAAGTTCTGACACCAGTCCCATCACCACTGACACACATCCCAATGACATGCCACCGTTCCCTCTGGCCGAGCCACCGCCTATCGCCGGAGTTCGCCGACGATTTCCACCGCGCCTAGCCGCCATCAAGAATCTTCTCCGCTCAAGTCGACTCCGGAGCCCCGTCACTTCGCTGGGCCAGAGCCATGCGTCACCGTACCGTCTGGATGAGCGAGCCACCATCTCGTCTTCTCGGACCGACCGGTCGACGCCAGATTGACCATCTCGAGCAGTGCACCACCTCTGATCAAGTCGCCACCTCCTCGTGGAGCCGCCGTTGACGACGAGCCTTCGCACGCCACCTCGACTGTCGTCCCCTCCGATTGAAGACTGTGCGCCCCGACCGAGTCTCCGTACGGACGCAGCTGCTCCCCGAGCAGCAGACCAGATCCGCCACCCTGGATGGCTCAACCGCCGACGACGAAGTCTCCTCCGCTGCTTCGCCTTCGACCGGGTCTTCGCGGCCGAGCTTGGCGAATCAGTCGCCGGTGAGGTGAGGCTCATCCTCTTCTTGTTCTTCTTTATTTTGCATGCTCCATTATCGGGTTTCTAGAGAGTGGGGTTTGTAGGAAAGGAAATAGTCTAGGGTTTCCCTTGTCACCATTTGGAGAAAAAAGAAACGAAATTAGGGTTAGGGTTCCTTCATTTGGGAAGTCGGCTGAGAAGAGATAGATGGGTCGGTTGTCAATTTTGTGGGAACCAGGAAGAGAGTAGGGATGGTTTCGGTTGAGAGTGTTGAGAGGAAGGGTGGAATATTTGTGTGGAGCTGAGTAGTTTATGTAGGGGTGGTCACTCCTTTCCGTACAGATGAAGAATAGGTTGAGAATGGAAAAGTTTTTTTATTGATTAGAGATTCTTTTTGTGGACTGGTTGTATAGTATTGAGAAGAGTGGAGTCTGGAGACCATTATTTTAGGCTGTGAAGAAGAAGTAAGATATTTTAATGTAGAGCCTCATTTATGACCTGTCAAATTGTTAGTCTTGGCCCTTCGAGATTGGAGAAGACAGACTGATGACTCTTCGAATACAGAGCCACATGGTGTGGCTTGACTTAGTGAACACTGAGTAATAGAGTAGAGAGGGAGTTGGGATATTTTAAGGTTTTGTTCTTCCATTTGTGGTTGTGTTTTGGAGTGGAGAGAAAAGGAGCTTTCATGAGCTGCCTTTTGTTCAAATAATATGTCAGGTATCAGCCTTTTGATTCTTCAAAATTGAAGAGTCATTTATGTGACATGACTAGCCAGAGTTGTGCAATATATTTTGGGAGTTGGGTCATTGTTAGTGTATCCTGTCTTAGGAACACACTTCCATATGTATAGTAGGCTATAAATTTAAGTTGTTGTTTTAAATTTCAGAGTGGTAGTTTGGACTATGCAAATTCCAGTGAGGGGTTTGGGTCTGAGCTCACTGATCGAGTGGCCTATTTTAATGTGTATTAATTAGTAGCTGGTTTATAAATATTGTAATCAGATATTTAATTCTATTATTAATACTATTGTCAATTCTTAATTTCATTACTAGCACTATTAATTTAGCAAATATTTTCAAATGATGATTGTACTACTAGCTATTATTTAAAAATGGTAATTCTTGATTAAGTTGACTATTATAGATTAATTGGTATTTCATGGAGCCTGTTAAATAATTTTTGGCCTAATTCTATTTAAAAATAAAACGAGGTTATTTCCTTGATTAACTATTATCTATGTACATATTTACACTAGTAAAGAAGTAATCATATTTTATTTAGTGATTAGAGATTTTATATATAGTACATATTGCCTAAATTATATATATATTCATTAGTATATATTGTTTAAACTATAATATTTTTGAAATATTATTAGCTAGAATATTCCATTAGCTAGTTAGTAATAGTTGGCTAATTGTCATTATTTTAAAACCCTAATAATAATTGTACAAATATTAACAGGTGAATCATTGCAACCATGCAGTACTACTCCCGTGCAACCAAACCGAGGCAAGTACACCGACTCGATTCCTTTACTCTGTATTTCTGTCTTGCTTCATGTTCTCATATTGACACGTTGTACACACGATTGTTCATTGTTCATTGTTCACTGTTCATCGTTCATCGTTCACCGTTCATTGTTTATTGTTCATAGTTCATTGTTCTTACTTGTACATTGGGGTGGGGAAATACTACAGATATGTGACCAATCCTATTTTAGCTAGGCACTGACTAATAGCTTAGGTCTCACATCGTGCACGTGGGACTCTAAGCCGTACCATTGTTCACTGTTCACTGTTCACTGTTCATTGTTTACCCAGCCGGTCACATACTCTGATAGTTATTTCAAATGCATGTTACACTGATAGAATATTTTATTGTTTCTGGATCTGGTGCTATAGTTTCATTGTTTCTGGATCCGGTACCATAGTTTCATTGTTAATCCTGTACCACAGTTTCATATTCCTGTCTTGTATCATAGTTCATATCGTGATTCTTTTTCATGCACTTCAGTTTATTGTTTAGAGTTTCTTGTCGGGGTTGTACTTTGCTCTTTTCTTGATAGGATCGTTGCAGGTGAGTGGGAGATTACATGGAGCTGGTGATTGCTTGGATATTGCAGTTTTATTTCAGTTTATTTTCTGGAGATTGTATCTTAGAGATTCATTTATTGTATATTATTTCATTGGACCGGATTTGTCTCCGGCTGAATTTGTATTTTTAAAACACTTGATGGATATTGGTGATTTCTGGGAACGTTATAAAATGCTGTGTTGGTTTACATTACATTGTGACTTTGAGTTTTCCTTAGTATTGTACAGCTTACTTCGTCGTGTCCATCGACGAAGGCTGGGCGTGTCCGACTCGTATCCGATTATTCGGGAGCGGGTCGTGACACAAAACCCAGGAACCGTCGCTCCAATTCCTCGAATTGTTCATTCGTAGGGGTATACGCCTCAAAAACTTCATCTCCCCAGGGCTGTAAAACCCTTAAATTTTCTACTATATTTTTTATTTTAAATAAATTTGGTAATGATTATTTTTTTGTATTGTACGTCGCGTAGTTGTATTGTACGTCGCGCGCAGAAATTCGTTTTTCGAATTTGCTCGACGAGTGTGATTATGTGCAAGCGTACATATTTTTAGAAGAACATTTTTTCTATTTTTATAGTTTCAAAATAATATGTATAATAATTATTTTTAGTTATCGTACCGAAATTTTCAAGTCTACGAATTTATTTATGAAAGCCTTTTTGTTTAACAATTACTAATAATAAATAATTCTTCATATATTTTATTAATTATTTATTAGTGTATTTTAATATAATATTATTTTTGAAATTATTATTATTTGTATTTTTGGAAAACATATTTTGAAATTGTTGTAGCAATTTAAAATCTTGAATTAATTTTATGGATATATTTAAATAGCTAAAATAATATCTATGTTTGAAAATTGAGTTATCCTATTTGATTTTAAACTACAAGAATTTAATTAGATTTAAATTTGATTTGTATTGGATTTGGATTTGATTTGGATTGTTTAAAAAGTTATTTGAATTAAAAGAAATTATCTACTATTGGGTTTAATTTACTCCTAATCCTATCCAAATGGGAATTCCTACATCCTATAAATAGGCAGGTACTCCTCCATTATTTCTCCACAAGCCATAATTATTCCACAAATATTTCTTCAACAAACGTGCGTGCATCGTGTCCATGTTCCACCATCCATAATCTTATTCCATTGTTTACAATTACATCAATTCCTCGTATCGGACACATCCCCGACACGACTTCGACCCCACCCGTCATGTAGGACACAAACCCTAGTCCTAATCCTAACCATAACCTAACCTAGCCGCAGCCCATCTCCGGCCAATGGCCGCCACACCAGGCTGCTGCCTCCTCAGGCCGCTTCGCCGGAATCCCCACCAGTTCTTCCCTCACCGACAGACCCCGCCTACCACCATCAACGTCCCAGTAAACCCAGCCACCACAAGCGCCATCACCGACTTCCCCACACAACCCCGTCGACCACCTTGGCCGACCACCACCACCCCAGTACGTTACATCACCACCACCGCCACCGTCATTACAGCCATCCCAGCCGCTGTCACCACCATTGTCATCATCATCACCCCCATAACCTCCATCGGCAAACCCTACCAAATTTCTCCGCCACCGCCACAAAATCCGGCCGACCATCCCCGGTCGTCGCCACCAAAACCACCGCCCCGCCACCATCGGCGACCCCAAAACCCAATCGACGGGAAAAACCCAAAAATAAACCACGAACACCCAGACCACTCACCTGGCCCCCCGCCGGCCGGACTGCATGCATCCGCCGCGTTCCCGTGAGCCGACGACTTCCCGCCGTGCCCTAGCCGCCGCGCGTGCGCAGATCCTCCGCTGATCCACCACGATCGACCCTTCTCTCCACGAGCCCGGCCGCCTCCACCAACATCCGTCCAGCCACCGGCGACCTTCGCCGAGCCGCCCAGGCGAAAACCCCCAACGCCGCTGCTCTCCCTTCTTTCTCCCCCCCCCGCCCTCCCTTCCGTCGGACCCCCCAACTCCCACCCCCTCCATCCAGCCTCCGCCACGTGCGCTGAGGCCGAGCGTCGCATCCCCGCTCTGACAACCGCCCCCGTCCTCCTCAGACCGCCCCAGCACCGCCCTCTCGACCGACCGCCTTCCCTCCGAACAACCTCCAACGCCGCCCCTTCGTCCCTCTCCCGACCGCCGTACGTCCCCTCTCTCTTCCGCCGCCCGCACGCCGCCTCACCCGGCGCAGCGCCGCCTCGCTCACCTTCTGCTCTCCTCCTCTCTGGATTTTTTTTTCCTTTCACTCTTTCTCTCTAGCACATTTTCCACTGTTATTAATAACTACTAAGCTCTCCGAACGAGAGACAGCTATAGTTTTTGTTGTTGTTTGTTTCAAAATTTTTTATTATTTTATTTATTATTTTTTTCTTTTTTGCCTTGTGTACAACTGATTTATCATTAGTACCTTATATTCTCAATATTATCACTTGGTTTAGTAGTTCTTAATTGTTAATACACTATTAGCATAAATGCATTTATTATTCTGGTCATGTGAATTTTATACCTGACACTATTTTTGGTATACTTCAGTAAAAAATAATTTTAATGATACTATTTCGGATATTATATAGTGTTTGACCCTACATATTTTTAATAAATAAATAAGATTTGGACATAAAATAATATTTTAGTATTTAGTTTTTGACAAGGTTAAGGTTTTTACCCAAAAAAATATATTTTACATATATATTTAATATATATAGATTATATATATATATATATATATATATAATATATATATATATATATATTATATATATATATATATAGATTGTTTTTTTTTTACATATCTATTTACTCTATATATATATATATAGTATATATAATTATATATATCTAATATATATATATATATATATATATATATATATATTAAATATATAATATATCATTCTATATAGATATATAATATATATTATAAATAATAATATATAGATATATTATATATTATATATCTATATTAATATTTTTGTTTTTTTTACATATAGATTTTTACATATATATTATATATTATATATATATATATATATATATTATATATATATATATATCTATATATATATAATATATCTATATATTATATATATATATATATTATATATATATATATTATAATACCTAAATTATTTGCACTAATAAAATATAGTTTTCTTTTACGTGGTATTAGCCTAAAAATAATTATATTTTTAAGTATTTATCTATAAGTTATTTAACTAACAAATATTCCTTTCAAATTATAACTATTTTCAAGTATTTATGAAATTATTTGAACTCCTAAATATATTTCTCTAGTACTATAAATAGTTTTCAAAATTATAATATTTATCCATTATTTCTTTGATTTTTCCCCTGTCCGTAACCAGTCCTATTATTCCTATTCCTTCGCCCATTTCGAGACTACATTATGTCAAACCTAGCTAGTTTACCGTTCTTGACCCAATGGAACTATCCGTGACACCATCAGAAGTCACCTTGTGTACTTGTTACCGAAGTCGCCGTTCGTGCCATTATGATCAGTGCCGCACACCAGGCGTCCTACCAGGCAAGATACCTTGCCATTTGCTGTTTATTTATTTTAGCTCATATTTTATGCATTATTTATTTTTTTTATGCAAAATAAACTGTGATACATGGTATAACCTGTTAGAACTTACTGTTCATTTATATCTGCTATGTATTATTTTCTTACACATTAAACCTAGATTTAAGGGACCACCTTTGTGTGTTGCATTCATGGCCTTGACACGTTGTACCACGAAGTTGTGTGTCGCATGTAGAACACGGAAGTGCGTGATTGACTGGACACCAGTACGTACAAGCCGTACGATAGGAATAACCGCTAATAGAAATTGCATGATTAGTTTGACTTAGCAGTTATGGAGGTTTACTGTTGTGGATACAACAGAGTAGGCATTGGGCGGGGAGGACAATTCCTTAGCGTATGGGCTTCGATGCACTTTCCCTTATGACCCGGATTCTCCGCTGGAGATACGGGGTTGTTGACCCATGATTACTGACGGCCACTGACGATTCTGCGGAACGTCATGCTCTTATTGATTGGGCCTCTAGTGCCCCAAGGGGGACCATGCCGATCCTATTCAGCCAGGGCCCATACGTAGGAAGGATTGTTCTTAACTATATTTTACATAGAACGGTTAGGCACCTTTATCCGTTAGGTACGAGTACTTTTGGTTTGGGTACTTGTATCTGACCGTGGCTTGGAATAATAATTTGTCACAGATTAGTTCGTCACCATGAATTAGTTTACCATCTCCTGTCCTTGTTTGGTTGGGGGGATGGTACGCTCGTTCAATAGGTGTGTATTGGACCATGTTATAATTTAATTGACTTATTTATTTGAGCAATATTTATTCAGTTTATATGGCATGATATTATGTGTCTTGTTACGTCCCTCTGAGGACATGGTTATCTCGCCAGGTGTGTGCTCTTTTCTTTCGCAGGTGTTCTAGCTCTCACCGTGATCATCGCTATTTCTTCGAGGATGATTGTATTATGGACTGAGCTGGAATGAAGTTTATGGCTGAAACTGGATTTGAGGGGGGGGGGTTTATCCATGTGTTAAATCTGAGAATGGTATGGGAGGGTTCAAACTGAGATTGGGATGTGTTAATATGAGTATGGAACTGTTTTGATTCAACATATTATTTGAGTTTGTTCTCACTATTTTGCACACTATTTTCATACTGTTTTTCCACTAAATTTTTCATCAAACACACACAAGCCCACACTCCTTGACACACTGTTACACTGTTGTTCCTCACTGTTTTGCCTACACACATTCACACACCTATGCATTGCCTCACTTCACTCACACACACATGCTTTATCAACACTCACACACACTTGGTACCATAGGACACTCACTCACATGCCATAGCTAACATACTCTATCACACACCCTCTCTCACTCACTGTTTTCTCTAAATTCTGAACTCACACACCCACACACTTGAGTATCATGTGTTCCCTTCTCTCTATACAAATGTATGTATATATGTTGAGGGGTATATATAGGCATCCTATATTATATAGTGTTATACTTATATATATTAGTTATATATATGAATGTGTGTAAATGTATTATATATATGATATGATATATGGGTGATATTGTATAGTGGCTATAGGTTATGTATTTCTAAGTTACATTATAGCCTTGTCAATATGTGTATTGTTAGATATAGGTAATATCTTGTGTAGAGATGTGTTATAGGTTGGTTTAGGCATGATATTGCCTAGTAAACCTAGATTAGTCTTGTTAGACCTAGATTAGACTAGTTTGACTTAGGTTTGACTTGGTTGACCTAGTTTGACTTCTAGGGTTGACCTGAGTTGACCAAGAGTTGACTTTGGTCTAGATTGACCTAGATTCATGTAGAATGCATTAATTTGCATCTTATTATCATTGTAGACTCATAGTGACTTGTACTTTTCTATAGGAGACAGACATCACTCCTCGGACAGTATATATTCTCCAGATTCATCGGATACAGGCGAGTACATTCTCTGATCATTTCATATCCTACATTAGGAGTATATTTCCTGCTTTAGATTACTTTACATGATGCTGACACGTTGGAAACTCGGATTAGTACTATATGGATCTTGTTGGACGATGTTATCCCCTTAGCGGATACATCGTGTATTTCGTGTTCGTGTACTTTATCGTGAACATCGTGTACTCCTTGTATTTGTGACATTCGTGTACAAAACGTGTGAATCGTGTATAATCATGTATTCACATGACCTTCGTGTACAATAATATAACTTAGCCAGATCCTTGTGTATTAATTGGGGCGGGGGAGTAGAAGTGGTTATGTATTCAATCCAGTAGATTACTTGTGTACAACCTCTGTAGATTACTCGTGTATAACATCGTGCCGTTTACATAACCATCTTGTGCTCTGAATCACTAGACACTGTTAGTTCTCTATATACTGTAGCTATTTATTTACAGTCTTTCCTGTTTATCATATTATTCTTCAGTTCTTGTATCTTACTCTCTAGCATGATTATATATCCTAACCTGTTATGATTTGTTGAGATGTACTGTGCTCGCTCCTGTCCTGACTGGACCTGTTGAAATATTACAGAGGACGAGGCTGAGGCGTTCTGCCCTATCTACTACGGTGCTACACTAGACGAGTGCCTGGACTTGGACCAGCAGCAGGATCCACTAGCAGTAGATGACACTCCTTTAGACTAGGATTGTCTTTACTTTACTTGGATTACTGTATTGGATTCAGAGATTTGGACATGTATTTATTTATAGACACTTAGAATTCTGGTTTGTACCTCTGTGATGTTTCTTTCCTGGATATTATCATCTATTATCATCTATCTTATTCCTGTTCTACCTTAGCTGTGATTGAGATATATTCTATTATGTCACCCCCATTCGGGGAGTATAACTGTTTATTACCTTTAACTGTTAGATGTTGAGACCTAGGACAGCGTTCTACCGCCGACACTGCAGCGTAGGCTGGACGTACCCACGTCTTGTGCCCTTACTCTAGGGTGCGGGTCGTGACACATTTTTAGTGGTGGCCCATGCAGGTCTAGGTTGGAAATGTAGTGGTATTCGAACTAGAATATCACTGCAGCCTGCAGTAGGAATTAGTATATTTTGAAGGTACTCAATCACACTAGGAAAAATTCCTTATCAGAATCCGTATATCTATTTTACTGCTTATTGTCTTCCCTAGAATTTTAAACTGTCCACCTTTGATTTTTCGAATCATTCTCAGTAATTGTTTCTTGTTTGATCTGTGTCTCCAGGATGGTTGAGACGAGATCGCATCGTCCCACGACGGGAGAGGCTGGAGAGGGGTCTGCCACCTTTCGTGTCCAGCAGCCAGCTCCCAGTACTATGGGGCCAGTACAACCCTCAGGAGTCGGTGTCTCTGCGACTTTTGGAGGAGCACCTCCAGCAGCCAGGAGGCATAGCCCTGTGATTCCTGATATCCTTCCACTGCAGCAGCCTCCGCCTGCAGGGATGGTAGATGCTGCACATCTCTTCTCCTTCGTGGAGAGGATTCTGGAGTCCCTCCGGCAGCAGCAGACGAGGCAGACTACCGATTTCCATCAGGGGATCGACGAGGCACACCAGCTGGTTCGCACCACAGTGGAGATGATTACTGCTCAGGAGGCCCAGCAGCAGCCCCATCGGAGGGAGAAGGACATTCAGGACTTCCAGAAGATGCATCTGTTTCACTTAATAAAATATGCCGAACAAAAAGTTGACTTTTGAAAAATAAAACGAGAAAAAGTACAAGAAGTACAAATTTGATTCTGGGAAAGTATTTCTATGGAAGTCTGATCTGTAAATGATCACTTTGTTCCTTGGACCATATGATGATGATGAAGATCACTGCTTGAAGTAGAACAACTTGGAAGAACTAAGTCACCAGAAAGGTATCGACGCACTTGGGCACTGATGGCGAGGCCGAATGCTTTCCTGCTTTGCTTCACTCTGTTCTGAAAGAAAGGTTGAAGAAGAATGCTCTAGAGAATCAAAATCTCAAAGTTCTGATCTCTGTATTCTCTCCTGTCTCTGTGTGTGTGTCGAGAAGAAAATATAAGTCTATTTATAGACTTGGGCTCTGGTGCGTAAAAGCTCAGCTAAAGTTCCGCCATTACGCTTACAACCGCCACCCACGATTAAAGTCATCCTCTGTATACGTTGACACGTGTCCCATCAATTCAGTAAGAATAGGATGCACGTACACACGTTCTTCGGAATGTGTGGCATAAAAGCCATGTAGGTAAACCACGTTCCAAATTGATCAGAAAGAATAGAGCATAAAATAGCCCCAATGTGCTCTGAGCGTAAAGCAATAGATTGAGCGTAAAGTAGCTTTGACATAGGCTTCCAGCGTAAAGTGGTTATTAAGTAACCTTGAGCGTAAAAGATAGCTCAAATAGACTTTACGCACACGTCAACTGTTGAGCGTAAAAGCTCGTATAGTCTTCATGCGTAAAAGAAGCCATAGTGTGAGCGTAAAGTAGCTCAATTTATATACTAAACGACAACATTGGTCTCTGTATAAAACAAATCCCTTTGAATTCTGTGATACATGCCATCATTAAAATCTTCATGTCGGAGTTTGCATTAAATGCAAGACTTGACAGCTTTGTCCAGCGTAAAAGAGGATAGCCTGTCCTGGGCGTAAAACGATGGATGTAGACCCGAGCGTAAAAGTGGTTAGCCTGCTTAGGCGTAAAACCATTAGCCTCTCCTTGGCATAAAGGGGATCAATTTAAGTAGAATGATCTGTCACTTTGGCCCTTTCTGTGAAGCACTTTTTACGCTCCTACAAGACCCCCTTCAAAGTTTTCAAATATCTCCAAAATTTGAAATACTTTGAACAGAAGCGTAAAAGTTGAGATTTGATCGGTCAGCGTAAAATTCGGGATACGCAACAGTCATCCGCGTAAAAGCGGGGATATCCAACAGTCGGCGTAATTATAGGAATATTCAACAGTCGGTTTTGAATCTCTCTATAAATAGGTCTTTTTAGAGAGAGAGAAAACACTTTTACTCATCTTCTCAAACTCCTTTGCCCTTTCTTTCTTCGAAACCCTTACTTTGATCCGATGGCTCCTAAGAAATCGTCCGCCGCCGGTAGTAAGGGGAAGAAACCTGCCATTGATTTATCATCGACTGATCATGTGAAAACCCCTGTTCGATCATTAACACCACACCGACAACCCAACCCGGCCGTAGCTCCGCCTATGACGGGTAAAACCCTATTCTTCGGCTGGAAAAATCCATCGAGGAAGAAGAAGATAACCCAACCTTTCAGCTTTTTATGCCCACGTTGTACGTATTAGCGTAAAACTGAAATAACAACATACGCCCATGTTGTACGTGTTAGCGTAAAAGATAAAAAGAATACGCTCACGTCATACGTGTCAGCGTAAAATTTAGATTACGCCCACAATTAATGTGCTAGCGTAAAACTTAACTACGCTCATGTTCGTACATGCCAGCGTCAAAATTTATATTACGCTCACTTTATTATGTGGTAGCGTAAAATTCATCAACCACTGAGAGACTTTGTAGAACAAAGGCTTCATAAGCTTTTATCAACTTTTAGTAAGCGTAAAAGTCGATATCTTCAATCATAAAAAACTTCGAACTAACTTGATTTCTTTTGTCCTTCTGTCTGTGGATTTGCAAGCTCATCCTCTTGAAGAAGTTTTCGGCTCCTCTGTTGGCATGTTGGGTTCAAATTATCTGGAGGATCTGTCTCATGTCCAATTTCCCCAATCAAACCCTGATTACCCTGAAGAAAGGGCGCAGTTGATAGAGCTCAAGGGGATAGAATGTTGCTATCCATGATAAATGGAGAAGTACTAATGTCACTGGATAATCAAACTTTCCTGAAACCAACTTTCTTATTTGGAGATGCGATAGATTACAAATCACAGACTCATCCCAAAAAAGAAGCTTGGGTATTTAAATCTGGAGACAGGGTAATGTATCTTCCTGATATGGATAGGGATTACCCTATATCCACTTTTGTCCATGCTAGCCACCACCGTCAAATGCTGTGGAATTTGACTCCTAATAGCTATGGTAGACCTGGCAGAATCTTCTTCAGAAGGGAGAGAGCAAATGACATGGGCTATCACATTAGCACTCCTTATGGTGGTGTTATTCCATTTTCGGGACTATTGCCTGGGTTTACACCGAGTGAATATTCATCTCTCATTCAGCCGGTCCAGATTCTAATGTTCATAAATAGATTCATAAGGGAAGGAGTCTTATATCCTCAGACCAACCCTAGGCTGACAGGGTGGCTGACCCCTTATAGTGGTAACTGGATCCAGATCAGCAACTGGGTCATGAAAAACTTTGAAATAGAATTGAACGATATCGGTTTGTATGAAGCAGTGGCTTCTACCAGTTATGGCATTCCACCGAATGGCAATCTGTTCTTGGCTTTATTGGAGTTGTATATGAGTTCGACAGGAACTTTCGCAACTCCGCATGGCGAGATGGGTCTGGCCCTTTATGAAATGCAGTTTATCTCGAAGTTGCCAATGGGCAAGTTCCCCTATGAAGAATATATTCCCTCCAATCGAGAATTGGCAGAAATTCGGGAGAAGAATCCCGAACTGGTACAAGTTTATGAAGAACTCATGTGCCATTATCTGATTTGCACCAGTATGTATGAAATCGGATCACATCTGGCATACATTACAAAATGGACAACTTACCTATTTTATCATGAAAATAGAGTGTCTAAGACAGATAAGAGCGGGTTCCGAGAAGATAAGACTCAGGTCATCAAGCCTTGCTCTATAATTCCTGCAGATTTAATTCAGGAATTGATGGTGTCGCAGAAAGCTCGCGACCGATATCTATCTACCAAAACTGGAGACATCCCTGCGGGGACTGAGGCTTTAAGCTACCTGAGGCAGGGTAGCCAAAAAATGTCGAAGAAGGCCTTGTTGGCAGGCTTTTTATCTTTATGGCTGCGCAGATGGGTCGTGTCAGGAATCAGCATTGTGGACCGGATTCACCGCAACGTATTGTGGCCAGCGGTCCGTCTGGTATTCAAGAACAGAATTAACCTGTTGTCGGCAATGGTGTGCCGAATAAACGCAGGTCTAAGGATTTCTGGTGAAGAACTAATCAATAATGCTCCTCACAATTTTCCAAGGGTAGAGTTACCATTCACCTATCTGATAGGTTGGTTACTACACCATAATTGTAATTTGTTGCCACCAGGCCCTGAGGATGAAGCGAGGATTTTCCTTCAGAAATTTAGCAAATCTACGTGGAGAACTACCACATTAGCAGACACCAGAGCAGCATTGAATTATTTGTATGGCTGGAACTTCTTCTGCACCAGACCACCAGTTCCGGCTGACTGCCTCGGTGTGCAATTTGAAGATAGAGTAGATAAATCGGCCTTATTGCCGAGATCTGTCTACCGATGGCTGGTGTACATCAGACCCTCTCATCTGATGTACAGGAATGAAGATAACTGTGCATTTGAGCCTTATCTGCCAAGTAGATTCGCTCGTCAGTTTGGATATGATCAACTTCATGTTGGCAATCCTTCTACTAGCTTCTATCATTATGGGAAGCTAATCGACGGTGCACGCACATGGAGATATTTCGGGGCTGCATGTACTGGCGCTAGGTTCACCATATCTACAGCTATTAGTACAACTGAGCTACGTATACTTCATACGTATGCTCGTTTCTATACGTCTATCCGTTCTTTTGAAGACGGTTACAATATGCAGGGGAGTCTTCGGTGGGCTCAGGAGGGCAATGTTGAGGAACCTATCAGAATAACCCCTGACGTACCAGATAATACTGCCGCTATAGATGAATTTCTGGCAGTAATTCCAAGAGGAGTTGGGGAGATAGCCGCAGGACCAATAATTATTGGAAAGACCCGCAAACGAAAGCAGAACACAGCTACCACTTCTCCGATGAAATCTCCAGGGAAGAAGAAAAAATCCACCACCAAAGGACCTTCCAAACCAAGAGCCCACACTTCGGAAGGTGACATTTTGATTGAAGAGGATCATCTCGTCGGTTCTTCTTCAATTAATCCTGGAGAAGGGTCTTCAGCTCCTCCACCAGTAATTGGATCTGAAGCTGTAACACTTTTGTCCCCTAGACGTCTTAGTACCTCACTCCATCTATCTTTGCCATCCAAGGCACAAATTACAGAGGGTGTTACTACTGTATCCACCACTGATCAAGACTGCATCCCATCAGACGAACCGGCTCTTGATTTTGAGGATGATGATTGGGATGGTGATTATGACACATATCTTGAAAAAAATGCACATATTCCAAGTATTATACAAAACCTATATGGAATTATATATCATGATTTTGTATATTAACTTATTTTTGTTCGTTTTGCAGATGTCATAATTGCACCAAAGCCTGTAGCTCCTCCTCAAGAAGAAGAAATCTATGAGGAAAATGAGGAATCTGAGGCGAAGACTTTTTCTTCAGAAGACGCAAATGCTGAAGAGGAGAAAGTACAAAAACCTGAGGTGGGGCCTCAAGAAGAACATCCTCCATCACTTGAGGCACAACAAGCACGATCTGAAGTGTCCTCTCCTGCTGAGGACCAGTACAGAGAAAAGACTAGAGTCAACCCCACTGTAGGTGATGATGAGGCTGCAGACTTGAACAAAGAGTCAGCTGTAGAAAATTTCACCACAACTGGAGCAGTAAAAAATCCTGTGGAGCAATCAACTGAAGAAGATGCTGGAGGCATGCTTGAACTTCCAACAGAAATTGGGAAAATTATAATAACATCTTCTGTTGTCGTTACTGATCCAGTATCAATTTCTGACAAGCCGATACCAGAATCTGAATCAGCTCCTGTAGTTGTCACCACATCCACCAACATTACCGCCGCCAGAACTCCAGAAACGGCTGGAGTGACAAATATTGAAGACATTGCTTCTGAGGTTCTTGGGAACCAACTAACAGCAGTAACGACGCCAGCTCCACCTCCGTCTGTTGTTACCCCGATGGTAGCTATAGATGTTGAAAATACAATCCCTGAAGCGTCTAGGGATCAATTGGCTATAACGGTAATAGCAGCAACGACTTCGTTTCATCCTACTGTTGCACCATCAACATCTGCTCCCGATCTCCAAGGAAGAGATCTGTTAGATATTGTTGCCAGGCCAAGTTGTAGCACAGAAATGAATCTCCTAGTCGAGATTTATACTGACACCTTTTATAAAAGCTTGGCAAACTTGATAAAAATGGTCTTAAATGAGGGCCTCAATTATGAGACTTTGAAGACGGCAATGGCTTCGACCATCAAGAATGTTGCTATGTTCAACGATGCTGAGAGAGCTGCAACATTGGAGAAAATTGTGGAGGACCTTGAACAGCCACTCAGAGAATATCTTAAGCTGTCAAGTAAGACTGTTGAAAGTCTCATCGAAGAGGAGTATGATGCCTTAACAGCTGATTATCTTGCTCGGGAGTCCACCTATAATGAATCTCTCCATGAACATAGTCTGAAGGTTGCCAAAGAGAAGGCTTTTTTGGCCAGAATAAAGCCTGCCTTACATGGTCACAGAATAGCTTATGATGCTCTGAACATAGCCATTCAGAACAAAAATGATGAAATCCGTACAGTCGAGACTGAATTAGCTCACTTGAAGGCTGAAAGGGAGAAGATGATCGAAGATCGAAATCTGCACCTCACCCAGAGCTCGATTCTAGAAGAGAAAGCCTTTGGAGCTGAATCGACTATCAGGACCCTTGATGAAGCCAAAGAGGGTCTGATAACTACCTTCGCCAAACTTTCTTGTATTTGCACCCCTGAGGCTCGACGTGCCGAGGCTATGAAGAGAGTTATGAGTTCTCGTGGCAATCGGCTAGAGGAACTGCAGAAGTTACTTCTAGATATTTCTACTCCACCTTGAAAAAGCTCCTTGTAATCTTTTCTCTTATCCACTTTGCAATGTTTCCACAAATGAATGAGAAATATGTATTTTGTGGTCCTATCGCTTATTTGGAATTTTAAACAATAGGTATGAGATAGAAAATACTTATCAGAGGTTATAGGAACATGACAAGTCTTTTAAACTCAATATATTATATCTATCCAGAGGTAATATGGACATGATAGATAATAAAATATTGTTTTCTGTTTTAGAGTATACAATACTATCAGAGGTGATATGGACGTGATAGTATGTAGGAACTCAAAGAAAAGTAGATTAATATCTATGCAGAGGTCAAATGGACATGATAGATAGGAAAAACAAGTAGATTTGATATTTATCCAGAGGTCATGAGAACATGATAAATAAATCCAGTTAATCATCTAATAAGATAGAAGATTAATTTGTGTTTGAGAGTATATGATACTATCAGAGGTAATATGGACATGATAGTGTGTGAGAACTCAGAAAAGCAATTAGATTTGATATTTATCCAGAGGTCTTGATAACATGATAAATAACGAATCCAACTTTATATACCAACTGGTAATAAGAAAATGAGCAATCAGCTTAACCAAACCTTGGTGGCTGGGAATAAGGAGACAAATGTCATTGAAGATAAATGTCATTATTGATAAGAAATAGATGAATCAATATATTTTTCAAGAAGGAGGATATCATCCTTAAGGATCACTCTCAAATGGTTTTGATTCATCATCAGTTTGAACCATATTGACTGAGAATGTCTATCCAGATTCATGATATGAGGAATGAGACAAATCAGATTCGACGAATTGAATCTCTTCCGAATCTGATGATTGCGAAGAGCTAGAAGAGAATTCTTCTTGTACATCGTCATTAAACATGTGGGACGGATCATATCCCAACCCATGACGAGTCTTCTGGTAAAACGGATCACCGCATAATGGTAGTCGTCTACCCTTGCCTTGATTAAGACCTTGCATAGTCTTCAAATCATATCCCATATTCTGGATAATCTTGATAGATTGTTGACTATATTTGTCAATTCGGATTCTTCCTTTATCTTTATCTTTCATATCATCTGTCTGAGTGACAGGAATATTTCTAGCCAGGCCAAACACAATTTGGCGTTTGTTTTTCTTATCAGACGGGACCACGAAATAGGATTCTTCGTACCGTCTGAAAGTTACGCAAGCTTGTGATGAAGCGGCTACAGGAAGCAGATAGGGAGAAGATGTCAAGAACTTTTGAGCATAAGGTCCGACATCGACATGAGGAGGAAAAGAATTCTCCTTATGATCAATGTATAAAGTTTCTTCCGGTTCTATGTTGTCTTTATATTGATGACTTTGATTATCAGAAGATAAAGTCATTCTCTCAATAAACTTGACAGCCATATACTCGAAAAGGAAATCTTTATTGATATCAAAAAGTACGGAATGATCAATATTTACATCATTTACAATCTAATTGCTACGCTTTGGATTAATCAACAGTGGATTATCATCCGTCTTCTGCGTAGATTTGCCAAGATTGACAATGAATGGTGATTCTGGATCATTCGTACAAGAAGTACGCCCTTTGACCTTGATCATAAAAGGTTGAACTTGGCTCTTAGCAGGAATATTTATTGATTCCTCAGATGAAGTTTGAGTTCTTCCTTTAACCTTGATTATCAAAGGTTGATCATTGACAAGTTGGGATTGGATTCGTCCCTTGACTATGATCTTCAAAGGTTGCTCCTCTGGCGGATCTTCATTAATAGACCGATCCTCAGATGATGATTGATCTTCAGCCATGTCTGATATCTCTTTCACATGTTCTTGTTTATAAAGCCTTGAATCAGAGAAGTAGGCTTCGACACCCTTGAACGGATTAATATCAGTAAACTCAGTTTTCACAACTCCTTGGGAGTCCACATACTTGAAACATTGGTGAAGAGTTGAAGGCACAATATTGTGCTCATGAATCCACGGTCTTCCGAGAAAAATATTGTAGGATACGTCCGAGTTGATAACATAGAAAGTTACCATAGTTCGAAGATCACCAATCTGAATCTGCAGACGAATCTTCTCCAGTGGTTTGCTCTTGTCAGAGTTAAAACCGACTATCGTAGTACTAGTGTAAGTCAGCTCACTAGTAGGAATCCTCAGGGGTCTTAGCATACTCTGAAGAATTATACTAATTGAAGACCCAGGATCAATGTAAATCCTGTCAATTTCAGTAGATCCGATGTACCCAGTGTAGCACAGAGGCCTGTCATGCTTGTTGTATTTCAATAGCATATCCTCTTGTGTAAAGGTGATGTTGGGAATTGCTTCCATCACACTATGACATTGCGGACATGACACTGGTATATTATCAAGAGTCTTGAGTTGAGCCAAGCATAAATCTGCTTGAAATAAAGCTTCGCTCAAAGTCTCTCTGCTTTCTCTAGAAAGGCGAAGCTGTTCAAATATAGATAGTCTAGCCGGAGTATTGGCTAACTGAGCAAGGATGTCAAACTTGTAAGGCTTCATCACCACCCCCTGACTAGAAGCAGACTTCAATTGGATATCAAAGCGTACTGCCTTCTGTTTCCCCTTTTCAACCACAGACGGTTTAGCAGAAACAGGAGAAGGTTGAACTGGTAGAGTTTCCACTACATCTTCTGCTTCTTTGGAGGATCCCTCATAGTCTTTATGGTACTCTTTTACAGATCTTGTACCAGCAAAAGTTTCTTCTTCAGACTCAGGAAAAGAAAGTACCATATTACAGGATTTAGTCTTTCTTCCCTTAGCCTTCTTCTTATGAGGGTTGTTACGAGGAACTTCAGAACCCAATCCAGCAGTAGAATTCTGATTTTGAATTTGTAAAGGAAGACGTATTCCTTTATCATAATTCAAACCTTCTGTCTTTTGAAAGTCGTAACCCATCTTCTTTATGAGAAGGACATATTGCTGACTATACAAGTGGATAGGCAGTAAACTTTGGATAGGTGTTTCAGCACCAGGAGAGGAAGAAACCTCTGCAACTACAGGAGAATGAAGCATAGATGTCTCTGTAGTTAAGGAAGGAAAAGGATTCGGGATACGAAAAGAAATCCCTGTTGGAGCTTTTTCATAAGCAGCAAAGACTTGTTGTGCCCGGTATAAAGGAACACTATTCATGGCTAGCTACTGCTGATGAGTAAGCTTAAGCTTGGTAGGAGGAGCTAGACTTGGAGGACAGATGTTTAGTCCTTTCAGTCTATCTTCTAGAGGAAGGTCATCCCATAGATGATCTAAGTCATCAGGATCTGGAATAACATTAAAAATCATGTTACAGGTTTTGACTTTCTTGTCCTTCTTGGATTTTGAAGTTTTACCTTCATTTTTCAACTCAGGCACTAAGTCAGGATGTACCCACGTGATTTTACCATTCTTTAATGTGAGCGGCAGCAATCCTGTATTTTTTTCTCTGGCAGACGAGATATTCACGATCTTCATCGTTGCCTTCGGAATTGGAATAATTCCATCTGGGACTTGCTGTGGAGGAAAATCTCCGAACTGAAGAGAAACCATATTGGTTGTAACCGTATGGTCATCATTGGTTAAAGCGATAGCGCCACCATTTATCAGCTCTTGGATCTTCTTTTTCAAGACATAGCAAGCACTGGTAGGATGATTAATGTATCTATGATAGATACAATATTTGGGATTGTCAGTCAGATTCACCTCATTAGGCCTTTTTGGCTCTGGAATCTGAAGTTTACCACTTTTCACCAGACATTGAAATATCCCTGGGATATCACTTTCGTCAAAAGAGTATTCTTCCTTTGGCCTGGAAGATTCTTGATTATTTGGCATCATTTTGTTCTTGGAAAGATTAACCATAAGAGTATCTTTTCCTTTCACATTACGATTGCCAGGATTATTACCAGGATTACTTTTTTTCCCTTTATCTTCTGAAGCAAAAATTATCCCATGTTCACGAGCCAACCTACCATTGGTCTCGGCAGAAACTGCTGCTATGATAAACGAAGCCTAATCTGTGAATTGGGAACCCGTGAAGACAGCAATGGATGGTCGCAGATTCATCTTGCATGTATCAATCAACGCTGAATCTGGCATACCAGGAGGCATCTTTAGAGTAGCCTGTCGAAAACGTTCAATGAACGTCCGAGTATCTTCTTTCTCATTTTGTTTGATCTCTATCAAGGAGGACATGTTCATGTCCATACCTCCTTCATAGAAGCGGGAGAGAAACATTGCCTTGAATTCGTCAAAAGACGAAATAGAGTTATCGGGCAAGCTACGGTACCAGTCATAAGCTGAACCCGTCAGGCACCCGATGAACACTCGAGTGAGAAGAGCATCATTTTTCTGCAAGTGTACAGTCATAATATCAAAGTAATTGATATATTGACTGGGAGATGCTTTTCCATCGAATAAAACCATGGATTGTGGCTTGAACTTCCGTGGAAAGGGTACATCATTCCAATGAGGAGGATAAGGTTGCTTAATCCCTAACCTCTGGAGCTAATCTTTGTGCCTCAAAACTTTAAACTATGCTTTGAGTTCACGCACTGCATGAATGGCTTCACTGGTTTGAGGAAGCACATTTGATTGAGTAGTCGTTGGATGTACCATAACCCCCACTGGAGGTGGTACATCTTCATGAATGATGGGATCCGGAGATGCAGAATTCTGATTAGCAGCAGGCTCTTGAATATTCAAAGGTATTTCAGCCCCTTGACTATCTTGAGTTTGTGCTGCTACTGGCGCCGGTGTCACTACTGTCGGCTGAGCAGTTTGCTGATTCAAAATTATCTGATGCATGTTTTGCACCATGTTAAGCATATCCTTCAGTGATTGCTCAACGGCAGTGAGACGTTGTTCTGTATTAGCAGACGACGTCTCTGGTTCATCTCCAACAGCGTAGGATTCAACCTCCCTTGAAGATACAGAAAGATTTGTATAGAAGTACGAACCCACACTATCGGTATCAGACTCAAAAGATTGAGTACCCCCAGCTTCCGAATCAGAAGTCTGCAATTGTCTTTGTCTTCTTGATCGAGTGTTCTAATATACTCCTTCAAAGGAATCAAGAAGCCTATTGAACTGTTGTTGACCTGGAGTTTGGGACGTGTTCCGTCTCGGACGTCGTCCTCTGTTAGTATGAGATGCCATGTTGACTGACACATATGACAGCTCATGTTCTTGGTCTTCAGCTTGATGTTGAGGCGCATTGAAACTCAATCGATCAAAAACTGACCGTTTTGAAGCTGAACAGCAACAGTTGATCACAACCTGGTGATATTCACAATGATGTTTTTCTTGGGGGAATGTCACCGGAGATTGTCTATTCTTACACTTTTGTATTAGCAATTCGCGTAAGTCAGAAAGAGTGGAGGGAATATTCTTCTTTATTACATTTGGCATAGAAAAACGTTTAGTCCCTTGTGTATAAAGAAGATTGCTGACTGCATTTGCAGAACCAAACTGTACATTTTTACGCGTTTGTATGCGTAAATCTTGAGATTTAGCACGCAGGACTCCATTTTCTTGGCGCATAATTTGCAAGTTTAGTACTTTGCGTAAAGCAGTACAAGAAGGTTGTTGGTGTAGGACAGATGCTTTACCAACGACAATTTTACGCTACACACGTTTAGGTACATTCACATTAGATGTGTGAACATCATTGTGAATTTCATCTACACTGTCATAGACAGGAGACTTACCTTTACGCATGGAGCATAAAAATTGATTATCTACCACGTTACAAATGGAAGATTTTATTTTACGCGAGGAGCATAATTTATTTGGGCCTACCACGTCACCGACGGAAGACTGATTTTTACACTCAGAAGCACAAACTTTAGAGTCTGCCCCATTACGAATGGGAGACTCATTCTTATGTACTGAGCGTAAAATTTGGTTTTTACCCACTGAGCGTAAAACTTGATTCTTACGCAGTGGGCGTGAAACCTGATTATCTTCACCGTTACAAACGGGAGATAAATCGTCACATTTTGAGTGCAACTCTGAAGTAAGGACTGCCTCTTTACGAACGGGAGCCCCTACGACAGGAGTGGAAAGAATTCCCTTGTCATCAGAAGCAACAGAGAGATCAGAAACCACTTTGGATTTGGGAATCCAAACTTTTCGCGCTTTGCGAGACTTTTGAACATTGGAGTGGCGAGAACCACCCCCAGTTCGGAGCATTTCTTCATAGGCAGTCTGGTCGAAGTGCACAACCAGAGTCTTCTTGGTCGAACCGACCGAAACATCATCATATTGAGCAATCACCTCCTCGTCAGAGGAGAAGGTCGTCCCCAGCAGAGTCGCCATTTTGTTTCACTTAACAAAATATGCCGAACAAAAAGTTGGCTTTTGAAAAATAAAACGAGAAAAAGTACAAGAAGTACAAATTTGATTCTGGAAAAGTATTGCTATGGAAGTCTGATCTGTAAATGATCACTTTGTTCCTTGGACCATATGATGATGATGAAGATCACTGCTTGAAGTAGAACAACTTGGAAGAACTAAGTCACCAGAAAGGTATCGACGCACTTGGGCACTGATGGCTAGGCCGAATGCTTTCCTGCTTTGCTTCACTCTGTTCTGAAAGAAAGGTTGAAGAAGAATGCTCTGAAGAATCAAAATCTCGAAGTTCTGATCTCTGTATTCTCTCCTGTCTCTGTGTGTGTGTCGAGAAGAAAATATAAGTCTATTTATAGACTTGGGCTCTGGTGCGTAAAAGCTCAGCTAAAGTTCCGCCATTACGCTTACAACCGCCACCCACGATCAAAGTCATCCTCTGCATACGTTGACACGTGTCCCATCAATTCAGTAAGAATAGGATGCACGTACACACGTTCTTCGGGATGTGTGGCATAAAAGCCATGTAGGCAAACCACGTTCCAAATTGATCAGAAAGAATAGGGCGTAAAATAGCCCCAATGTGCTCTGAGCGTAAAGCAATAGATTGAGCGTAAAGTAGCTTTGACATAGGCTTCCAGCGTAAAGTGGTTATTAAGTAACCTTGAGCTTAAAAGATAGCTCAAATAGACTTTACGCACACGTCAACTGTTGAGCGTAAAAGCTCGTATAGTCTTCATGCGTAAAAGAAGCCATAGTGTGAGCGTAAAGTAGCTTAATCTATATACTAAACGACAACATTGGTCTATGTATAAAACAAATCCTTTTGAATTCTGTGATACATGCCATCATTAAAATTTTATGTCGGAGTTTGCATTAAATGCAAGACTTGACAGCTTTGTCCAGCATAAAAGAGGATAGCCTGTCCTCGGCGTAAAACGATGGATGTAGACCCGAGCGTAAAAGCGGTTAGCCTGCTTAGGCGTAAAACCATTAGCCTCTCCTTGGCATAAAGGGGATCAATTTAAGTAGAATGATCTGTCACTTTGGCCCTTTCTGTGAAGCACTTTTTACGCTCCTACAGCATCCTCGGGAGTTCTTCAGCGCAGAGGGCATTCACATTGCAGACGACTGGATAGAGCATATCGAGGAGATCTTCCGACTGGCAGAGATACCAGATCGACTCCAGCTCGAGGCGGCGGGCAGCCAGATGCAGGATTTAGCTCGTGCGTGGTATCAGGCAGATCCTAGGGTGGGAGTTGAGGGCCAGACTTGGGCCCAGTTCAAGGAGCTGTTCAAGGAACAGTTCTTTCCTGATGTTGCCTTGGGAGGTATCGAGGCACAGTTCGAGGGTCTGGTTCTGGGGAACTGTTTAAACTGTTCTGTTTGTGTGCCTATTATGGACTGAACTGGAATGAAGTTTATGGCTGAAACTGGATTTGAGAAGGGGGGTTTATCCATGTGTTAAATCTGAAAATGGTATGGGAGGGTTCAAACTGAGATTGGGATGTGTTAATATGAGTATGGAACTGTTTTGATTCAACATATTATCTGAGTTTGTTCTCACTATTTTGCACACTGTTTTCATACTGTTTTCCCACTGAATTTTTCATCAAACACACACAAGCCCACACTCCTTGACACACTGTTACACTGTTGTTCCTCACTGTTTTGCCTGCACACATTCACACACCTATGCATTGCCTCACTTCACTCACACACACATGCTTTATCAACACTCACACACACTTGGTACCATAGGACACTCACTCACATGCCATAGCTAACATACTCTATCACACACCCTCTCTCACTCACTGTTTTCTCTAAATTCTGAACTCACACACCCACACACTTGAGTATCATGTGTTCCCTTCTCTCTATACATATGTATGTATATATGTTGAGGGGTATATATAGGCATCCTATATTATATAGTGTTGTACTTATATATATTAGTTATATATATGAATGTGTGTAAATATATTATATGTATGATATGATATATGGGTGATATTGTATAGTGGCTATAGGTTATGTATTTCTAAGTTACATTATAGCCTTGTCAATATGTGTATTGTTAGATATAGATAATATCTTGTGTAGAGATGTGTTATAGGTTGGTTTAGGCATGATATTGCCTAGTAAACCTAGATTAGTCTTGTTAGAACCTAGAATGGCTTGTTAGACCTAGATTAGACTAGTTTGACTTGGTTGACCTAGTTTGACTTCTAGGGTTGACCAGAGTTGACCAAGAATTGACTTTGGTCTAGATTGACCTAGATTCATGTAGAATGCATTGATTTGCATCTTATTATCATTGTAGACTCATAGTGACTTGTACTGTTCTATAGGAGACAGACATCACTCATCGGACAGTATATATTCTCCAGATTCATCGGATACAGGCGAGTACATTCTCTGATCATTTTATATCCTGCATTAGGAGTATATTTTCTGCTTTAGATTACTTTACATGATGCTGACACGTTGGAAACACGGATTAGTACTATATGGATCTTGTTGGGCGATGTTATCCCCTTAGCGGATACATCGGGTATTTCGTGTTCGTGTACTTTATCGTGAACATCGTGTACTCCTTGTATTTGTGACATTCGTGTACGAAATGTATGAATCGTGTATAATCATGTATTCACATGACCTTCGTGTACAATAACATAACTTAGCCAGATCCTTGTGTATTAATTGGGGCGGGGGAGTAGAAGTAGTTATGTATTCAATCCAGTAGATTACTCGTGTACAACCTCTGGAGATTATTCGTGTATAACATCGTGCCGTTTACATAACCATCTTGTGCTCTGAATCACTAGACACTGTTAGTTCTCTATATACTGTAGCTATTTATTTACAGTCTTTCCTGTTTATCATATTATTCTTCAGTTCTTGTATCTTACTCTCTAGCATGATTATATATCCTGACCTGCTATGATTTGTTGAGATATACTGTGCTCGCTCCTGACCTGACTGGACCTGTTGAAATATTACAGAGGACGAGGCTGAGGCATTCTGCCCTACCTACTACGGTGCTACACTAGACGAGTGCCTGGACTTGGACCAGCAGCAGGATCCACTAGCAGTAGATGACACTCCTTTAGACTAGGATTGTCTTTACTTTACTTGGATTACTGTATTGGATTCAGAGATTTGGACATGTATTTATTTATAGACACTTAGAATTCTGGTTTGTACCTCTGTGATGTTTCTTTCCTGGATATTATCATCTATTATCATTCTATCTTATTCCTGTTCTACCTTAGCTGTGATTGAGATATATTCTGTTATGTCACCCCCATTCGGGGAGTATAACTGTTTATTACCTTTAACTGTTAGATGTTGAGACCTAGGACAGCGTTCTACCGCCGACACTGCGGCGTAGGCTGGACGTACCCACGTTTCGTGCCCTTACTCTAGGGTACGGGTCGTGACACATTTTTAGTGGTGGCCCATGCAGGTCTAGGTTGGAAATGTAGTGGTATTCGAACTAGAATATCACTGCAGCCTGCAGTAGAAATTAGTATATTTTGAAGGTACTCAATCACACTAGAAAAAATTCCTTATCAGATTTCGTATATCTATTTTGCTGCTTATTGTCTTCCCTAGAATTTTAAACTGTCCTCCTTTGATTTTTCGACTCATTCTCAGTAATTGTTTCTTGTTTGATCTGTGTCTCCAGGATGGTTGAGACGAGATCGCATCGCCCTGCGACGGGAGAGGCTGGAGAGGGGTCTGCCACCTCTCGTGTCCAGCAGCCAGCTTCCAGTACCATGGGGCCAGTGCAACCCTCAGAAGTCGGTATCTCTGTGACTTTTGGAGGAGCACCTCCAGCAGCCAGAAGGCATAGCCCTGTGATTCCTGAGATCCTTCCACTGCAGCAGCCTCCGCCTGCAGGGATGGTAGATGCTGCACATCTCTTCTCATTCGTGGAGAGGATTCTGGAGTCCCACCAGCAGCAGCAGACGAGGCAGACTACCGATTTTTGTCAGGGGATCGACGAGGCACACCAGCTGGTTCGCACCACAGTAGAGATGATTACTGCTCAGGGGGCCCAACAGCAGCCCCGTCGGAGGGAGAAGGACATTCAAGACTTCCAGAAGATGCATCCTCGGGAGTTCTTCGACAGAGGGCATTCACATTGCAGACGACTGGATAGAGCATATCGAGGAGATCTTTCGACTGGCGGAGATACCAGATCGACTCCAGCTCGAGGCGACGGGCAGCCAGATGCAGGACTTAGCCCGTGCGTGGTATCAGGCAGATCCCAGGGTAGGAGTTGAGGGCCAGACTTGGGCCCAGTTCAAGGAGCTGTTCAAGGAACAGTTCTTTCCTGATGTTGCCTTGGGAGGTATCGAGGCACAGTTCGAGGGTCTGGTTCTGGGGAACTGTTTAAACTGTTCTGTTTGTGTGCCTATTATGGACTGAACTGGAATGAAGTTTATGGCTGAAACTGGATTTGAGAAGGGGGGGTTTATCCATGTGTTAAATCTGAGAATGGTATGGGAGGGTTCAAACTGAGATTGGGATGTGTTAATATGAGTATGGAACTGTTTTGATTCAACATATTATCTGAGTTTGTTCTCACTATTTTGCACACTGTTTTCATACTGTTTTCCCACTGAATTTTTCATCAAACACACACAAGCCCACACTCCTTGACACACTGTTACACTGTTGTTCCTCACTGTTTTGCCTGCACACATTCACACACCTATGCATTGCCTGACTTCACTCACACACACATGCTTTATCAACACTCACACACACTTGGTACCATAGGACACTCACTCACATGCCATAGCTAACATACTCTATCACACACCCTCTCTCACTCACTGTTTTCTCTAAATTCTGAACTCACACACCCACACACTTGAGTATCATGTGTTCCCTTCTCTCTATACATATGTATGTATATATGTTGAGGGGTATATATAGGCATCCTATATTATATAGTGTTGTACTTATATATATTAGTTATATATATGAATGTGTGTAAATGTATTATATATATGATATGATATATGGGTGATATTGTATAGTGGCTATAGGTTATGTATTTCTAAGTTACATTATAGCCTTGTCAATATGTGTATTGTTAGATATAGATAATATCTTGTGTAGAGATGTGTTATAGGTTGGTTTAGGCATGATATTGCCTAATAAACCTAGATTTGTCTTGTTAGAACCTAGAATGGCTTGTTAGACCTAGATTAGACTAGTTTGACTTGGTTGACCTAGTTTGACTTCTAGGGTTGACCAGAGTTGACTAAGAGTTGACTTTGGTCTAGATTGACCTAGATTCATGTAGAATGCATTGATTTGCATCTTATTATCATTGTAGACTCATAGTGACTTGTACTGTTCTATAGGAGACAGACACCACTCCTCGGACAATATATATTCTCCAGATTCACCGGATATAGACGAGTACATTCTCTGATCATTTCATATCCTGCATTAGGAGTATATTTTCTGCTTTAGATTACTTTACATGATGCTGACACGTTGGAAACACGGATTAGTACTATATGGATCTTGTTGGGCGATGTTATCCCCTTAGCGGATACATCGGGTATTTCGTGTTCGTGTACTTTATCGTGAACATCGTGTACTCCTTGTATTTGTGACATTCATGTACGAAACGTGTGAATCGTGTATAATCATGTATTCACATGATCTTCGTGTACAATAACATAACTTAGCCAGATCCTTGTGTATTAATTGGGGTGGGAAAGTAGAAGTGGTTATGTATTCAATCCAGTAGATTACTCGTGTACAACCTCTGTAGATTACTCGTGTATAACATCGTGCCGTTTACATAACCATCTTGTGCTTTGAATCACTAGACACTGTTAGTTCTCTATATACTGTAGCTATTTATTTACAGTCTTTTCTGTTTATCATATTATTCTTCAGTTCTTGTATCTTACTCTCTAGCATGATTATATATCCTGACCTGCTATGATTTGTTGAGATGTACTGTGCTCGCTCCTGTTCTGACTGGACCTGTTAAAATATTACAGAGGACGAGACTGAGGCGTTCTGCCCTACCTACTACGGTGCTACACTAGACGAGTGCCTGGACTTGGACCAGCAGCAGGATCCACTAGCAGTAGATGACACTCCTTTAGACTAGGATTGTCTTTACTTTACTTGGATTACTGTATTGGATTCAGAGATTTGGACATGTATTTATTTATAGACACTTAGAATTCTGGTTTGTACCTCTGTGATGTTTCTTTCCTGGATATTATCATCTATAATCATTCTATCTTATTCCTGTTCTACCTTAGCTGTGATTGAGATATATTCTGTTATGTCACCCCTATTCGGCGAGTATAACTGTTTATTACCTTTAACTGTTAGATGTTGAGACCTAGGACAGCGTTCTACCGCCGACACTGCGGCGTAGGCTGAACGTACCCACGTCTCGTGCCCTTACTCTAGGGTGCGGGTCGTGACAGATTGCACTTGGATCGTCTTCGCTTCGCTCGCCAAAAATCATTTTTTTCTTATGTATTTTTCCTTTACTTTTGGTAGTGGATTTGTCTCCGCCCAACATATTGTATCAAGACAATTTCATAGATGATTATATGATATCTTTTATTCATTTATTTCGTATGGATGAGATTAGTTATGGTTCTACTGTATTTTACAACTTACGTATATTTATTATACGGCTGGCATATCTACGTTCCTAGTCCTACGTATTTTGGGACGGAGGCGTTACCGGACAGCTTGGAGACTTCACGCATCTCGTGGAGAGCGAGTCCCATTTCCCTCCGGGTGTGAAGAAGGTCCCCGTGCTACGGTTGTACATCTCAAGAAGAGCCATGAACAACTTCTTGTTTATGGGCAGACCATAACAAGTGCCCCGTATGGCATGATAAAGGCCAATCTCGAGCAGGAGTTCCTTATATGTCCACAAGATCTACAAAGTCAAGTTGATCCATGAAGGGGTGGGGTTCATCCAGTTCAGCAGCGACATCCGACCAGTAGGGTAGGACCCCTTTTGAGCAATCTGGTTCATAAAAGTGTCAGCTTGGAAGAACCGGAAGTTAGGACCCTGCACGTTTATGAAACTGCCCGGGGCCAACCCCATCACAAAGCAGCTGATCGGTATCTTGCTTGCAACTACCAACCTCGATGTTTTATTATAGTGAATATCACCCACAAACATCCCCTGCTGGCTCCGGGTTAGGGAGTCCACCATTTTTCTGTCGATGGACAACATATTAAACCAGGACAGCGGGAATGGATGATGTTAGGAGATGTTAGAAGAAACTGTTCTACGACAATCAATGGCAAACAATAATATTATGGAGATGTTAGGAGGTGGGAATGGATGATGCCACCGACCCCCACGGATAATATTGCTGACATTTTCACCCCCCTACAGTGCAAATTCATGCTAGCCTATATTCTTTGCACTGAGCTTTGATGATTTAACCACGGATCGAACCAAAGATGTGTGCCCGCTCCACTACTAATTACTCGGGTCAAAACCATTTAGATTTGGAACCTGTGCGGAAGAATGACCTTATAAATGACCAAGAAATTATTATCCATTTTTTTAACCCATAAGTTACGAGTCTGCAAATATCTAGCTCGCATCATTTTAACCTTAGCGACTTGCCTTCAAGAAAGTTTCACACGTCAGCTTCAACCCTGCAATGTCCCGAAGGATGTTTAGCGGTCCGAGCCCCACACCACCTTCCTTTTTAGGCCTACGTACACAATATTCCTTCCAAGCAATAGTATGAATACCTCCCCTCCATACGAATCCGTCATATTATTTTTCCACTTTCCTCATAGTAGCAGATGGAAGCATAATAGTCTGTAGCCAGAAAATCGAGATGACAGTAATAACCGAATGGACCAATTCGATTCTTCCTCCAAATGATAGATTCTGAGCATGCCAACCTTAATCCTCTTATGGACATAATCAACCAAACTCTGGCATTCCTGAGGGCTTACATAGTTGACCAAAAGCGGCAGTCCTATATACTTGACCGACAAATTTCTCCTCTCTATCTGTAGGATTTCTTTGTGCTCCTCCCGATTCGAATTATGTGAGTTAAAGTACACCTTACTCTTCTCTTTATTTAGTTGGATTCCTGATAGACGGCCAAAATTCTTCCATTACTTGCACTGTAGCATTAAGACCCCTGTTAGTTAGCACCAGGAATTCCAATAAATCATCGGCGTGCATAAATAAGATGCGAAACTTTAGGAAAAACTGTAGGAGGGCCAAGGACGTTTGATGGACGATTGATCATGATTAACCAATGTCATTATTAATTGTAAATGCGAACGAAAACTGCTCCACACGTACAGTACCAACTTGGATATGGTTTCCTGAACTCCCAATCCAATATTGGAGTATATATCCCTATGTTGATGAAGATGGCTAGCTAGTATTATCGAAAAACCAATTAAAGCGGATGATGCCACAACACAAAAATCGAGACTAGCATATGCTCGAGTATTTGTAGAGATTGAAGCTACTTACGAAAATTCCACGGGAACTTGAATTTGAGGTACCATCTGGAATGGTCTTCACACATGTGGCGGGTTATGAGTGGATGTCCCCAATATATAGAGACTGTCACTGTCTTGGTCATATATTCAGATCGTGCCCAAGGGTTAGTAGGGAGGAACCCCATGCGGCGGACACCCAGGGCAACTAGAGCGCCCAGGCTTAGGGGTCGGGCAAGTCGATGGTGAGTCACATATGGAAGAAGATGCAAGTATAGTTAGAGTGTCATGTCAAGATATACGGAAAAGAGTGTGGTAATTGCATATATATATATATATATATATATATATATATATATATATATATATATATATATATATATTTGTTGTATAATTTTTTTTCAAAAGAAAATATTTCATTAAAATACTGTTGGACAACTATGCTTCATACCATATCAGGTACGAGGTAAAATACAATTAGGTAGTTCTTCAAACGCACAAGTCGAAGAAAATTGATTAAACTACAGAGAATAGGAAGCAAGTTGACGGAACTTTGTTTGTTGTTCTTGAAGCATAGCAGAAAAAAAAATTCCATTCTTGGAGTTCAAGATATCTCGTCCTTCTTCAATAGCATGCCGAGCTCGTCAAAGAATTTCCAAATCCCAATTGTTAATAGCATCCAAAAACAACTTTGCAATTCCTTTCAAGGATAACATTGAAGTCACTTTTTTTTTTGTTGTTGCAAATTTCCAAAGCCAATCTTAGCGCACGATCCTCCGCTTCCAATGGAGAACCGGTCCCACATATGGTACCATCTGTCCTGATGAGGAATGATACGAGCCTCCGTGTCCCCTCATAAAAGACCCCCCAACGTGCATGGGAAGGCCCACACTTTAATGGCGCCAACGTCCAAAGTTAGTTATCCTCTTATAAAAAAGAAATTTTCTACAAGCTTCCTCTTCTTCTTCTTGCGTTCACACACTACTCTCTCTCTCTCTCTCTTTCCCATACTCACCCGTTCTTTTTAAAAGGACCAACTTAGTACTACTCCACTCACAACCATCATCACTCCGCTACCAACATGGCCACCACGCACGGCCTCATGGCACTTGCAATACTCATCTCCTTCCTCTTGTTCATCCTCTCCCCAGAGCAGTCTGCGGCAGCAGGCAGGCGTGCAGGCCTCCTCGACCGCGGCACGCCTTCTCCCGAGATGGTGGCCGGCTGCTGCGAGTCGGTGGTGAAGCCCGTGGGCTACAAGTGCCAGGAGTTCGAGGTGATGCATACGAAATATATATATATATATATATATATATATATATATATATATATATATATATATATATATATATATATATATACTTGCACTCACTATGTTTTGTCAAGTGTGAAACCCTATACACACTTCTACAATTATTTATGTGTATTGCGTAGGTGAAAACAGAAGATGGTTTTATACTCAGCATGCAGAGGATTCCAGAGGGCCGAGCCGGAGCCGGAGCCGGAAGCGGTGGCGGTGGTGGTGGTGGAGAGAGGAAGCAGCCTGTGTTTTTGCAACATGGGGTGCTCATGGTAACGTTACATGCAGCCTAGCTATTTATTAATCGCTTTTCACTGAATTTCTGAGAGCGGATCTGTTGTTACAGGTATTATGTTCTGTTGTTACATGTATTCTGTATCAATTCTATCAGCTGTTGCATATGACACCTATTTTTGGTATTCATAATTATACAAGTTGAAAACACGTGTCATATTCTGAAATTATTTAGTAGAATTAATACAGAATATCGGGAACAACGGATCTGTTCCTGAATCTCACTGGATTAATTATCTCAGTCAATTAATTAAGCAGTATAATATTTATTGTATGTATATTGTAGTTATGGCGCGTCAGTCACTCTTCTAGTTGAATTGATGATTGTGTCAGCATCTGTAGCGTTTGTTTAGAACACGGCTTGACCTGCCAAGAGACTATATATGATACGAAGACTTAGGCCTGGTTTGGTTTGCGGAAAGGAAAGGAAAGGAAATCAACTCCATATATATATATATTTTTTTTTGGGGAAATTATAATTACCATTGATTTTTTCTTTTCGTTGTTTGGAAATGCCAAAAAAATTAGAAAGGAAAGTGAATACTTAAAGGTGGGAAAGTGATTTTTTTCTTGGATGGATGAAACCATTTTTTCTCCTAATTTTTTTTTCCATAAAGTAACGACTTTTTTTCCCAACGCTACGGTTCCGTGAACCAAACGAGGCCTTAGGACCAACTGGCTCACGAGGGAATTCTTTTGTTCAGTCTGCATGCAACTGGGAATTTGTGTTTGATACACAGCTGCTTGATCCCATTACTCAATGGACGGTTAAGGAAAAATGCTCACTAACAACTAACTACACTACTGTATGTGTTCGATTTTCAGTAGATGTGAGACTAAGAAGAGAAGGTCTCGGGCGTCATGTGTTAGATTTTCTGTCGATGTGAGACTAAGAAGAGAAGGTGTAAGGAGCGTCATGTATTAGATTCAAGGATGATGCACCACGAAGAGTCCGTGTTCGCTTGTAGGTTCTGTCTCAGCAAGAACAAAATCTAACACAAAAAATATAAATTATTCTTATAAAATTCTTTCCGTACGTGTCTCCATTTTTATTTCATAGACTACCTATGCACTATTGATGGATGTCATGTGTCCATAATTTGGTGTCATGTAGGTCGAAGTTGGTGTTGGTGGAATAGTTACATCATCTCCAAATGTATGTGGAGTTTTTGCTATGTACGTATGAAATGCATTATAACTTGAACACTGTTTGCGTACAGGTCTTTGGCAAGTCAATTGAATTTTCTACTTAATTAGTATGCCCCCCCATAAAAAGGGAGCACCAAGTAAAAGCAAACCTAATTAAAGTAGATGCACTTAACAAAAAGTAGGAACTTTAATCTAAAACAGAAATATTATCCTCTGTCGCTTTGTAGCTTTAGTACAATCTCAAACCTTTATGTTGTTATTTTTTGATTGGTCACATAAACTAAATCTCAACCCAATTTCAGAAACTTTATTTTTAGTAACTATGATTAATATGGAATCATGGTGGTGATCAGTGGCGGATCTATAATCCAGTTTTTCCGAACCCAGTTTTTCCGAATTCTTTTATAATTGTGCCCCAGTGAATTATAATCCTCGATTCGCTAGTGGTGGTGACCATGAGAAGAAAGCAATACTATTCATATCACCTAACATATATATATTGATGTGCAATTTACGTAAGTGATAATTTATTTTGTGATTATTTTGCTTAGGATGGTATGACATGGCTTCTGAATTCTCCTCAAGAGTCCCTTGCTTTCATATTAGCTGACGGTGGTTACGATGTGTGGATCGGTAACATGAGAGGGACGCGGTGGAGCAGCCGCCATGCCTCCCTCGACTCTTCTAAATCGGTGCGTTTATTCTCGCAATCTCAGTTGACAATGTATTGATTAATTATGCAGTGGTGTCACTATTGAGATCACATCAAGTAAAATTCATTTTGCACTTACAACAATCAAGTTTGCTACCTGTACTGCATGTGCAACTTGATCATTTTTCAAAATTTTATACTAGGAAAAATATTGTTTTATGAATTAGATTACTTACACTTATAGTATGATTCCATTATATAGTTTTACCAATTTGCTCTGTGTCCTCTATATAGTCTAGGAAAACTTAGAAAATGCTAAAAAAAAAAGGTTTTTGTGCTCAGAGAATGGCTTACTTTGTTATTTGAAGGATAGCATAGAAATGGTGCTAAAATCTTTTTGCAGGCTTATTGGGAGTGGTCTTGGGACGAGCTTGCTAAGTATGATCTCCCTGCTATGGTAGATTTTGTGTATCAGCAGACAGGCCAGAAAATGCACTATGTCGGACATTCAATGGTATGTAATTAGTAATTTTCTACTTAATATAGCCATATCTTCCGTGGTTATTCCCCCATTGTACCAGTAATACCAATGCATCAGTATTGCACGGACACGAACATGACTTGATATCTCCTAGTGTTGTCTTTTGGAGTGTACGACACGGACACAACACGAAGATGCTCCGATTTCATTGTGTTAATCATGCTTCTTAGCTGATTTTAATTCTTATGCAGGGGACTTTGGTAGCTCTTGCTTCCTTCTCAGAGGGAAGGTTGGTAGACAAGCTAAAGTCAGCTGCACTGTTGAGCCCAGTGGCATACCTGGCTCATATGACCACTCCTTTAGGGATTATTGCAGCCAAAGTATTCCTCGGAGAGGTAATTAGTATTAGTAAACAGTTCAACCATCTAAAATTTCACCTTGTGTTTGGCTTACTCTTAGCATGTTCTTTCTATTGCGCGCAGATCTTGACCAATTGGCTAGGCATGGCAGAGTTCAATCCCAAAATGTAAGATCAATCAGCCTCTTCGACACATCTCCTATAATTGTAGGAATTTATTACGGTGTAATAAACAGCCATTGTAAATATACATATATTTGACCTAGATTGTGTACTACTAATTCGATATACATTTGGTTCGTGCATGAGAACAGGAATTTTGTATCGAATTTCTTAAACAAATATTGCCATATTCCTGGGGTTGATTGCTACAATCTTATGCAATCATTTACAGGTAATTCTAATATGAATTTTTGCTTAATTTTACCCACAAAGTTATCTTAAAAATGGTAGCTACCAAACATCGGCATTGAGAGTTTTTTGTCCTGTGATCTCAGGAAAGAATTGCTGCCTCAACACTTCGACAGTCGAGCTCTTCCTGAAGTACGAACCGCAGCCTACGTCGACAAGGAACATGGTGCATCTGGCTCAGAGTAAGCTTCACAAGAAAATGAATAGTTACCAATTCTTGGTGTCCAAATTAACGTCTTCTAATTATTAGCATTTAGAGACCGAACATTATCCAAGTACAACTATGAGAGCGAGGTGGCCAACATTGAGAGATATGGACATGATACACCTCCTGTCTACAACTTGTCGAGGATTGCCAACAACTTCCCTCTCTTTCTGAGCTATGGCGGCCGCGATCGCCTGGCAGATGTCACAGACGTAGGGCTCCTCCTCGACGACCTGAAGCTGCATGATGGAGACAAGATTACTGTCCAATTCGTGAAGGACTTTGCACATGCCGACTTCGTGATGGGGGTTTCCGCCAAAGAAATTGTGTATAATGCAATCATCGCCTTCTTTAACCACCATCAATAACTTACGGTAACTGAGGAAGGATACTACTGTGCCAATACAAATGTACCTTGTCATAGTGTATCTCCAACCAATTTGTCCTTGTTCATGCAGATGTGCATTTGCTATATATATAAGATAAGTATCAGCACCAAATGCTACATACTTTGAATTTCTCATAACTAGGCATTTTGTGTCAGTTCTGAATTAAAAATAATAATAATTAGCAACTATTACAATTAAATATGCTAATTAACTGTTGATCTTGGATTGAAGGGTTCAGCGGAACCAGGTTAGGGATTATATATTTGACATGTGATTGAAATCATTCCTTCTAGCTCACTGTCCTGGAGTGTTCCACGACAAGGATGCTCCTTAGTTTCCACCTTCAAACGGTAGAGAAGAGGATAGGAAGTTAAATAGCTTTTGGAGGCTCGTAATGTTAAAGAGGAATTGTGGTCCTCCGTACGAGATCGAGCACCTCCCTATTCTGGGGTCATATGGAAACCCTAATGGGGGTATCCACTTATGGGCGTATATCCATATTGGACTCGGCCCATGTGCACAACCAACTACTGGATTGGACCATAATGGTTTTGTTCGGTCCGATACCAACATACTCTCATTCGCACTTAGTGGATGCACACATACTTTTCTCTTGTCTCAAGTAAGATCATATATCTTTGCGGCGTGCGACCGTGAGTACAACAAGAAAAGCACCTTAAACCTAATTTCCTTAGGAACCAGCCCAAGTAACCCCTATTGCAAAAAAGTTCATGTTGAGAATCTGAAGCACCCCATATCAATTCGCGTTGTCTTATTCGAATATCTCTCTGTCATTCGATGTAGAGCATATCCAAATACTATGGTCTCGTTACACTCAATCACACTTTCTCATACTCCTCAAATGTTGATAAAGTTTGGCAAATAGTTGATCACATGTCTCATGATCTTCCTATTATCCACTACAGTTCTTCCTGTTACTGTCACGATCCGCACCCGAATATTCGGACGCGAATACGTGGGCCACGTCCAGCCTACGCCGCAGTATCGGCGGTAGTACGCTGCCAAGTACCCAATAATATATATGAACAATTCTATGATCCACTAGAACATTATGATTGTCTTGTTGAATGCTTCGGCTAGCCCATTCGTTGCAGGTTGTAGGCCGTCGACGCTACATTATGTATCCAGTTTTTATCACAAAACCGATGGAACACATGGCTCACAAACTATGGACCGTTATTGTAGATAATCCTTCAGGGAACCCCAAAACGGTAGATGATGTGATGCTTAACGAAGCTGATCACGTTTGTGGTTTTTACCTCAGCCAATGGTATCGCCTCTGCCCACTTGGAAAAGTAGTCAGTAATGGCAAGAATGAATCAATGTCCTTTGGAGGATGGAGGCTAGTCGGCCCGATGATATTCATTCCCCATGCTTCGAATGGCCAAGTGGCTGCAGTAGGGTGTAGAAACTTGAAGGGTTGCTGAATAAAGTCAGCATGCAGTTGTTAGACTCGACACTTCTTAGCGTAATCAATGACATCCGCCATCATGGTAGGCCAATAGTAGCCTATGTCGTAGTCGGTCTTGTAACTTAGGACCGGGTTGGCGAGCTCCACACGTGCCATCATGTGCTTCCCAGAGTGCCTCTTGTGCTTCGACATTAGATAAGCATCGAAGGAGAAGTCCGTCGTAAGAATGACGATACAACATTTTGGTAGCGACATTGTAATAAAATAAGAGCGTGCACCTTTTGATGGAGATGGCTTCTTTCGGATCCTCGGATAGGATTCCATAGATCGCGTAGTCTATGAATAGGATTCGTCAGTCCCTAATATCAATATTGGTGTCTGTCTGCACTGAGTAGCTCAGACATGTGTGTAGATTGTTCTTTAGACAAACTAGCTCTCGCCCTACCACAATGACGGAGTACTGGGTCCCAACAGGTGCTGCCAGAGAAGCAGCGAGGCCGACGAGGGCATCGGCCTCCAGATTTTACAATCGAGGTAATTGTTCTATAAAGAACCTTGTAAAGGTACTGACACTACTAAAATACAGTAATTTGGCGACGAAAGATTAGCGACGGATAGTATCCGTCGGCCCTAGTGACGGCCTCGCGACTACCTTGTGACATGCTACCGTCAGATAGCAATGGATATTTTTTTAGTTTTTTTTTGCGTCAAAATCAGTCGCACCTCCGTCGCTCACTTGACGAAGCTTTAGCGACGGATTCAAGTCCGTAGCTAATATATCACACATTGTGGCAGCAAAATCTGTAAAAAATGGTGCGCTAAATTAGCGTCTATCTAGCGACGGACGTTTCATCGGTAATCTAGTGGGTATTTAGCGACTATCTACCGACGGATATATCCGTCGGAATTCCGTCGCTAAATACTGTAACCTAACTTAAATTGAACCGACGAGGGGAAATTTTTCATTCCCCCCAAAAAACTCTCTCTCTTCCTCTCTCTCTCTCTCTCATTATCCGATGAGCTCTCTCCGACGGGTCACATTCTCTGGCGAAGCTCTCTCCGACGGGATATCTCTCTCTCAGGTATGCTCTCTCTTTCCCTCTCTCTCTCTCTGTTTAGCATAACATATAGGGTTTCGGGTTGGTGGGGGGTCGGTTGTCGCTGGGGCCAACGGGGTGGGGAGGAGGGAGTGGGGGCGGGAGGGAGGGGAGGAGGTTGTTGAGGGCGGGGGGCAGGTAGGGTTTAGGGTTTTGGGGCAGAGGTAGGGTTTCGGGTCATGGGGGGGGCGACTGTCGCGGGGGCCGACGGTGATGGGGGGAGGGAGGAGGGGCGGGGGGGGTGGATGGTATTGGGTGCGGGGCGGGGAGGGGGCAGGGGTAGGGTTTAGAGTTTGCTGTCGGGGGTGAGGGGGAGGGGGGTGGGTGTTTGCTGTCGGGGGAGAGGGGGTGGGGTGGGGGTTTGCTGTCGGGGGAGGGAGGGTGTGGGAGGGGGAGGGGGTTTGCTGTCCGGCGGGATAGGGGAGGGGGTGTGGGGGTATCGGTGGTTTCGGATCGGACCATTCCTATGAGTTTCGATGGTTTCGAATTGGAGTATCGGATCGGGGGAGGGGGTATAGGTGATTTCGGATCGGAGCAATCCTATGAGTATCGGATCGGGGGAGGGGGGTATCGGAATCTGTATCGAAATCGAAATCGGTATCGGACCGATACTGACCGATACCGGTACAGTTTGGCATGTCCCGCTCCGATACTGACCGATACCCGATACTGACCGATACCGATCCGATACTGTTCGATACTGATACAGTTTGGCATGTCCCGGTATCGGTATCGGACTATCCCTATGAGTATCGGCATTGGGGGTATCGGTAATATCAGTGGTTTCGGATCGGGGTATCGGATTTTTTGGTATCGAAAAACAAATAGGTATTAATAAATTATTAATATTAATAATTTATTAAAGTATCGGCCGATACCGATACCGATCGGAGTATCGGACTATTCTTATGAGGATGGTTTAAAGTATCGGGCTATTCTTATGTTTAGTTTGTCTTACGATACAGATTTTCACATCCAAATCGAGGATGAATCGTTACTTTGTTGATCGTACATGGATGTACAAACGGCAACACGAAAGCAGAATTGGTGTTAGTGACGATTTTCAGGCAGGCATGGAAGTATTTCTTAAGTATTCCAAGAGCAAAGCTCAGTACATGGACGGTAACAAAATCAAGTGTCCATGTGTTAATTGTCACAATAGACGTTACGAAGAAGTGGTGACTGTGAGAGATCATTTGACCCGTAAGGGTTTCGTACGTGATTACGGCTTGTGGTCATCGCAAGGTGAATTATATTCGGAAAGACAGGCGACGGAAGCTGGTACTTACGTTTTTGATGATAATGCTGCAATGGATGTCCTCGAAGACGACAGATGCTCTGTTGATTATGGAGACGTGCAGAACCTTGCACGAGATATGGTGTATGATGTGGCAGGGCCTAATTTTGATCCGAAGGATCCTAATCCCGAGGCAAAGGAGTTCTATGATATGTTTCAAGACGTGGATACTCCTCTATATCCTGGTTGTGAGACTCATTCCGTACTGTCAGTGACGATGTGGTTGCTGAACATAAAGTCTGATTTTAACTTGCCACAAGCTTGCTATGATTGGATCACACAACTAATCAACGAGGTGTTACCGAAGGAATCAAAAGAGCTCCCAAAAACTTCTATAAGTCAAAGATGATGGTCCGACAACTGAAACTGGGTACAAGAAGATAGATTGTTGTCGTAACGGATGCATGTTGTACTACAAAGATAATTGCGTATCAGAAAGTTGCAGCTTCTGTAATGCGGATCGTTACAAGCCAGTGCAGAAAAAAGAAAAGTCAACTAGAAAACGACGTCCTTACAAGTATATGCATTACTTGTCGATCACGAAGCGCTTGCAGAGGATGTATATGTCTCTGAATACAGCAGAACACATGACGTGGCACATCGAAGAACGCATAAAGGACGAAAGAGAATTGTCACATCCTTCGGATGGAGAGGCGTAGAAATATTTTAATTTGTGTCATCCAGATTTTGCTGCAGAGCCTAGAAATGTACGTCTTACGCTATGTTCTGATGGCTTCGCTCCTTTCGGACAGTCGGAATCTCAATACTTATGCTGGCCAGTCATTCTTACCCCTTACAATCTGCCACCATGGATGTGTATGAAGACTTCTTATATGTTCTTGACAGCTATAATATCCGGTCCCAAAAATTTGATGAAGAAAATTGATATATATTTACAGCCGTTGGTGGATGAGCAGAAACAGCTGTGGGAGATCGGCGTCACGACGTATGATATTTTCAGGAAACAGAACTTTCAGATGAGAGCTTCACTCATGTGAAAAATCAATAATTTTCTAGCATACGGTATGCTGTCGGGATGGAGTACGCACGATAACATGTCTTGTCCGATATGCATGGAAAATAGTAAGGCGTTCCGCCTTAGGCATGGAGGAAAAACTTCTTTCTTTGACTGTCACCGTCAATTTCTGTCCGTGAGCCATCCTTGGCGAAAGAACAAGGATGCGTTCAGATCTAGAAAACAAGAATTTCTTGACCTTCCTGCCAGATTGTCGGGATACGATATTTAGAAAGTTGTAAAGGAATTGCCCACCACAATGGAAGATCCATCGAACAATCGTGTCGAGGGGTTCGGTCAAAGCCATAATTGGACCAAACGGAGTATTTTCTGGGACTTGCCTTATTGGAAAGATAATCTTATAAGGCATAATATTGATGTCATGCATATCGAAAAGAATGTGTTCGATAATGTCTTCAATACCGTCATGGATATTAAAGGAAAGACGAAGGACAATCCAAAAGCAAGACAAGACATGGTCGAGATATGCAAACATCATAATCTAAACTTGATAGAAAGGGGAGCTGGTGGACAATTAAGTAAGCCTATAACGCCATATACATTGAGCAAGGAAGATAGATTAATAATCTGCAAGTGGATATCTACTTTAAGATTTTTCGACGGCTATGTGTCGAATTTGTCTAGATGCGTTGATCTTAATGAGCGCAAGCTAACAAGAATGAAAAGTCACGACTGCCACGTGTTTATGGAAAGATTACTGCCCATTGCTTTGAAATAGTTGTTACCTTCTGCTGTATGGGTTCCGTTGGCTGAGCTGTCTACATTCTTCAGGGATATCTGTTCAACTAAGCTGATGGTACAACATATGGTACAACTTGAGGAGAAGATTGTCTTAACAATTTACAAGTTAGAGAAAATATTTCCACCAGGCTTTTTCGACAGTATGGAGCATCTACCGATTCATCTACCATACGAAGCCCGTGTCGGTGCATCTGTTCATTATCGATGGATGTACCCCTTTGAAAGATAAATAAAAATTGATATAATTTAAGTGGAATTTTATAATTCATTGTCAATTCTCAAGAAAATTTGTCTTTCTAGGTACCTACACCATCTAAAAAAGAAAGTTGGCGACAAGGCTCATATAGAGGCTTCGATATGCGAAGCATATCTTATCGAGGATGTGTCAAACTTCTGCTCCATTTATTTCGATACTCATGTCGAGACAAATCGAAATAGACCTCAAAGGAATGACGAAGACGTTGAGGATTGAGGTATATTCAATTTAAGGGACAAGCCTATTGGGGCTAGTAAGAATCGGTGGTTGACTGACGATGAGTATGATGTCGCGCACCGATATGTATTATTAAATTGTGACATACAAGAAGTGAGAGATTTGGAGAAGTAAGTGACTATACCTCGTTATAATCTCTAATTTGGTGAAGTAAGTGACCACTTATTTTTATTCTCTCTAACAGTGTATATAGAGATGAAGTCAAAATAAGGACACCCGATATTACCGATAAGGGACTTCAAAGAGAGGTTGATTGTACCTTTCCGACGTAGTTTCAAAAATACGTAAGTAACTGAGATAATATGTTATGCAGCTACCATTAAAATATATGCAAGTAAAATATTTAAATTATTATTATTTGTTTACAGGTTTTATTGCCTGAAACAACACTCATAAATGAGAGCATTCGTTATTTGGCATTGGGACCGAAGAAGCATGCGAAGACTTGGCTAGGCTATGTCGTTAATGGCTTCAAGTTTAGGACAACTCAACATGCTATAAATGCCGAATTTGTCAATGACAACTTCATTACTAAGGATTCTGGTGTTTACATAAGAGGCACCATCTATAACGACGAGCCGGACTTTGACTATTATGGAGTGCTTCGGGATATTGTAGATTTACAATATAGTGCCCCATATGATATGCATATTGTGATGTTCAAATGTGAGTGGTTCGATACGACAACAAATATCGGTTGGAGAATCGATAAACAATTTGGATTCGTCGATATAAATCATCGCATGAGGTATAGAGGATCCGACACGTTTGCGATAGCAAGTCAGGCTGTTCAAGTCTACTATACAAGCTACCCAAGGCATCGTAGAGATCGATTTGACTGGTGGGTAGTATGCAAAATTAAATCTAGAAATACATTCAACGTTGGAGACCCAGCATACCAAGAGGACGAGATCGAAAAGCCCCAATACTTGGGACAACAGTCAGATACCATGGATGTTGAATTAGAGGTTGATATACCTCCTGCTGAAGAAAATAGAGGGGAGGAAGAGGTTGATATACAAGACTTAGATGTCAACTAGGGGAGAAAGAGACGTCTTGTCCCAAGTATTGAGACTTAAGAAGAAGAAGAAGAAGAAGAAGAAGAAGAAGAAGAACTTGATGAGGATGAGGATACAGATGAAGTCGATGACGAGGATGAGGATGAGGATGAGGATGATGATGAGAATGAAGACGAGGACGAGGATGAGGACGAGGACGATGACGATGATTAAATATCGGTATATTTCAGTTCATGTTTTTGTCGAGGCCGAGGCTGCTGACGAGGACGATTCCGTTTAAATTAAATTTCTGTGTTCTTCTTTCAGTTCATGTTTTTGTCGTTCGATCATCTACTTATTGTATGATTTTCTTTTTACATATGGCACTCCTAGTCCTACTCCTCTGGCCGGCACTCGTCGCCCTACTGCTGCTATATATATTAGTTTAGTTTTATATTTATTTATACTTTTATATTATTAATTATGTTTATATATTTTATTTACAGGGCATGGTTGCGAGCACTCGTGCTGGTGGTGCTGGCCATGGTCGTGGTGGTGGTGGTGGTGGTGGTGGTCGTGGGCGTGGGCGTGGTGGTAGCAGTCGTGGTCGCCAGACGTCTTTCCCGGATGTGACCTCCGATCCCGACCTGGAGAGCCCGGGCACAGACTCTTCCCGCCGTTAATCTATCTCGGTGCCATCGTCATCTTCGTCGAGGCCTGCGACTCCATCCGTTAGTGGATCCGTTCCTCCATCCGCTAGCAGATCCGTTCTGCCACTGGATGCACCAGCGGATCCAGCAGTTGTAGTGCCCCGACCCGCAAAATGCCTTATGATGGATGGTTGGTTCGATGAAGCCTTATTGGACTTGGGATTATGCGAAGGATCGCTTGGAAGGCTATGCGATCGTGGCGGTAATCGTCCTTTGAATGTGAGTAGTGTTGAACCCTTCAAAGATCCTTTAGCTTCACGCTTAAAATAAGGATGAGTATGCTATGTTTCTTGTTGAGTTGCTCAATAACACCTTGCATAAAATTTGGAAAGATAATGAAAGATAATAATCACCTGAACGTAAGCTGTGTTGCCAGATGAATTGTATGCTTGTTGCGACAAATTACATGACAGGTGAAGGCAAAGTCCCAAATACTTGGGCGGTGAGTATATCGAGCTTTGGCTCGATGAATAGATGGTAAAACAGATGTTAAGACCCAAGAACTGGACAGTGAGTATGCTTGAACTGTATTCGAATGAATGTATGCTAAAACAGATGCTAAGTCCCAGGAATTGGACGGTGAGTACATTGAGTTGGTTGGAAAGATGTATGGTATCAAAGATGTGGCAAGGCATTGGGTAACAATATTCTATTATCTTGTGCCGATGTAGAATGTTGATTAGCCAAGACCCTGGATTAGGCAGATGATAATGTGAGCATTGGCTCAAGGCAAGATGGCAATATAAATGAGAATGGTGGCTGAATTACTTAGTTTTTCTTATCATGCATTATATGTTTTCTTCTTAGATAAGTTGTATATAGTTGCATGGTCATGGACAACTTGTCGACAAGGTGGTTTCTCGAATAGTATTCCTGGGCCATGGAACCCGGTTTGTCCTGGGGGAAACTAATTCTGAAGTAGTAGCACAGTATACAGGACTTGCAGTGTGGCTAGCTACCTGCACTGGCAAGGGCACTGTATACCTGTAAGTCGGTGCAAGATGGCGTGTCGCTAGTGACCTTCATATAGATAGATCCGGTGCTAATGATTTCTTATGCTGGCAGAGTAAGTTATTACTCAAATACAGGAAAGGATGTCGGCTGTTGGTAAGAATCACCTGAACGACGATATTTATATTGAATCATGATATTGTTCCTAACAGTGCCTTGTGCAGGCAGAGTAAGTATTATAAATATACAGGGATGGCTACACGACCGTGGGTAAGAATCACTAAAGGGTGATAACAATATGCTTTAAATTATGTTGGCTATGAGATTTGCATGCTTTACTTCTTGTTGCCTATAACATGAAATTGATCCTAAGACAACGAGAAAGACCACTGTTAATAATATTCTGTAACATGATTACTTAGTATTGTCTTCTTAGGTGAGTTGGGCCAGCACCGCTCGCCAGTACATTAATGATGTACTGACCGGTAATATTACAGGTGTTTGCTTGGGAAAAATCCTGTGAATCAGTGCTTGGCATCGATAAATCGGATGGGTGTGCAGAAGCTCTTCTTTCAAGACGATGTCTTCTGCTATACGGGACATAATGTATGGAACCGTATAATTCAGTTGTACCAGTGAGATTGTAGCCATATTGGCAAGTTCAATGTAAAGAAGTCGGCATATTCAATTATAGCCCAAAGGGTAAGTGTATACATTCAGTTGGTTATTCAAGAGTCTTGTAATCAATTGTAAACTCTGTATTCTGCTGCAAGTCTTGTAATCTATTATGATTATCAATAAAGAGATACATTCTTCATATCTTGTATGACTTTAATTTATCTACTTGGTTTTGCTGTGTTGACGATATTTTCTGAGAAATACCAGAAACTGTAATAGTTTTGCCTTATACAAGTACAATCTAGTCTTGTACGGCATCACGTCCAGTGGCTAGTTTTCGATCCTCCAGGATCGGGGCATGACATAATGGTATCAGAGCACGGCTTTACGTCCTTGGATTCTTATTCGATTTATTTCAAATCAATGTTGCTACTAAGATGATTCTAAACTGCTTCCGCGATGATTCAAAGATTGTTTCTGTGATTATTCAAAGTTGCTTCCGCGGTGAATCAAAGTTGCTTCCACGAATACTCAAAGTTGGTTCTGCAATGAAATCAAAGTTGCCTCTATGATGACTCATAGTGCTTCTGCGATTATCCCGTATTGCTTCCAAACTATTCTAAGTTGTTTCCTTGACTGAAAGTCCGTTGATCCTTCTAGTCGCTCACTAGGTGTTCCATACAATAAGTCTAAATATGTGGGCTGTGATATATGTATTTTGTTGAATTTTTAAAAGATACTAAAACGAATAACAATGATGCGAAGCTATAATAAGTCTGTGATGTATGCTGGATGTCTTATGTGTGGGATTCATTGAAGTCGATTGTTATGCAGCAATCGACCGTGGGTGATGGCTTGGTATGTTGGAATAGAATATGCATGGATTTCAGTGAATGGAAATCGACAGAATCTTGAGTCGATATTTGTGGTCAGCATAACCACTGTAGGATGGATTGTCCATATTGGACGTTGGTTTGATGCGAGAGAATATTGTGTCGGAATGGCTTGAGCTCTGAGTGGTATATTACATATACCCTCGTCGTGATATGATGTCCCTTGACCCTTGACATGTTCATGATTTTGTGATTGCTTTACCTATAAGGTATTGGGTGGTATCGAATCGTAGCTGAGATTATGATTGGTACATGACGGCTAGGTGTGTCCCTTGATGATTGTGTTCGGACGACTCATTGCAAGATTTTTGATGTGTTCGTATGAACCATCGCTAGACCTTGTCGGTTAGCATTATGTTGCGTAATAAGAGAATTGAGAATATGAAATGAATGCCTTGGTTGGGAAGGAAACGAATTTCAGAGTCAGGCGAAGACTTGGATCAGTTGGATAAAAGGATTGTAGGCTTGGTAACGATAGTGTGATGTTGCTATCGAAAGATTTTATGAGAACAACTAAGGACCGAATATTGAATGGTGTTGGAATTGAGTAAAAGAAATTGCATGTTGGATATCGACAGAATTGATGGTGATGTTAGACGCTTATCGGGATGTGCGAATGATTTAGACAATGCAGAAAGAGTTGCATCAACGACCGAAAAGTTAGAGAATGGGCTTGAGGAATAGATAATTTTAGCACGATTTGCAGTTGGGCTTGAGAGAATTTGATGTGTTCCGAATTAACAAGTTATGACCCTTGACTAGTTTGAGGCACAGAGAATGAGTACTTGTCACTTGATGCATGAAAGGGTAGATGTTCCTTATGAGAGTCGAATGGATGGAATACAAATAAGTATCGAGGTGCAGCGATATGTAATAGACCATGTCGGTAGATGATGTTGTCGCATGAATAACAAGTTTGGTGGAATATAGAATTGTGGGATTATGACTTAGCTAATTAAGTTATGTCATATTCAATTGGATGATCGAAGTACGAATGCTAGATGATTGGTGCCATATAGATTGGATCGATGCATGAATAATAAATCTTCTTATGGAATCACAAGGAGATGATGCAAAATGAACACTGATGGTTAAAGTGAATTACTAAGAGATGACCGTATTTGTGCTAGAAAATTTATAAATGATGCCTCGGAAGAAATATGATTATGTAGTTGCCTTATTTTGTTGGTTAAGAGAGTACGGACCGTATCGATGATCTAAAAATATTGGAAACGAATGTCACAAAGAGACCATAGGAAGAGACCGTAAGTGATAAACTATTGAGATATCAATGTCGGATGATGACTCGGAATAGTTGACCCAATTGAATAGACAATTTGACTAAGATATGAGGATGCAATTCGAATTGAACAAGTGATGCTATGTCTATGCAAGTGGAAATTGAAAGTTTGGATATTCGATTGAGAAGTTTTATATGATAGCCTCGGGATTGACCCATAAGAATTGTTGGATAGGATTGTCGGATAGATTTTGTCGGTCGTGGGTAAGTCTAGAATGAGACTCCGTTGGGTATGGCCCGAGTATGAGTACGGGTAGAAAGACTTGACCCTAGAATGTTGGTTGGTTGCCTAGAATGTTGGTTGGTTGCCTAGAGTGTTGGTTGGTTGTCTAGAATGTCGGTTGGTTGCCTAGAACGTCGGTTGGTTGCCTAGAATGTTGATTGGTTGCTTAAGTTTCAGATTGGTTGGCTATGTTCTTTAGTTGTCTGTGTTGAGAATAAGTTCATAAGATTGGGGTGGTGTCCCATGTCCCTAAGTTGGTCAGACCATAGAGTTGCCTCTATGATGAGAATTGGTTGTCTCTAAGATAAGATATAAGTATGTCCCTGATAGCTACTCATCTCATATGAGCTAGCTGAATGTTTGGTTTAGCTTAGATTAGCTGACCATAGAGACTTAACTGAATGCTAAGTTGACTGTTGGAAAACCGTAGGATGTCCCTATTGATGTTGCGTGAGTATAGTCGGAATGAGTAAGATGTGTCAGAAAGTAAACTTTGGAATGGAATGAAGATTGGAAATTTTGATGTTATAATATTGGATGGGATGACGGATCATGTTGGTTTCGAAATTTGGTTGCCTTTGTTAGAATGCTGAAAATTGTTAGTGCTGGTTGGATTTGGTTGATTAATATTGAGCTGCGCAAATTGATGGTAGTGCCTTAAGACAGTTGGGACAATTTTACTGATCAGATCAAAATTAAGAATAAGTGTAACGACGGAATTGGATAATACATGTAGCCGAGATCGACGAGAGCGAATGTGAATAGGAATGACCCTCGGGATTAATGTTGTTGGATATAAGAGTTGCTTATGCGAGAGGATAATATGTTGGCTTATCAATAAGAGAATATATTTGGGTACAGCGAGAAATGTTACAAGAATGAAATGATGGTACAATTTGATGGATGGATTATGATCGGAAAGTTACGAGTTGCAAACAAAGTGTATGGATGCGAACGATGATGAGTACAAGATTTGACCGATGAGAATCGGGGTATCGAAATGAAATATGGCTATAAGATTTATCAACTTTGGTGGCATGAATGACAACAAACTTGAAAGGAATACTTGATACAGCTAAGTTTGAATACTTTAGAAAACGTTGGGATTGATTGTGGAAAATTTATCGAGATGGAATTGGCAACATCTATTGTCTTATTAGTTTGTTGGAATATTGAATAAACAAGTGGGATTATACGAGATGCTCAGAAAGAATTACTGATGTTCGGAAATAAAGTTATACCGTAGCTCATTCATTTTCTCTATCACTGAACTTGGCTGAAGTGCATGTATTTCGGGGACGCCTAAAATATGTGTATGATTCCAACTAAGTGATATGTTGAATTCAATGAAGCCACGGGGAGAATTATTATGTGCTAAAGAATTGCACGAGTGTCAGAGGAAAGATCATAGATGGTAAACTATTTTGAATCAATTGGGATACTGTAACGAGATGGTACATTACTTGAAATCAATCGAGAGATTGCGGAGAAATATTAAATGGTGCAAGTTGATCATTGAGAAGTTTCATGAAAAGTCTGTTGAAGTTTTGGGGATGAGTTTTGTTTTAAGTTTCGAGGACGAAACTTTTTCTGAGTGGTATATATTATAGTGCCCCGACCCGCAAGATGCCTTATGATGGATGGTTGGTTCGATGAAGCCTTGTTGGACTTGGGATTATGCGAAGGATCGCTTGGAAGGCTATGCGATCGTGGCAGAAATTGTCCTTTGAATATGAGTAGCATTGAACCCTTCAAATATCCTTTAGCTTCACGCTTAAAATAAGGATGAGTATGCTATATTTCTTGTTGAGTTGCTCAATAACACCTTGCATGGAATTTGGAAAGATAATAATCACCTGAACGTAAGCTGTGTTGCCAGATGAATTGTATGCTTGTTGCGACGAATTACATGACAGGTGAAGGCAAAGTCCCAAATACTTAGGCGGTGAGTATATCGAGCTTTGGCTCGATGAATAGATGGTAAAACGGATGTTAAGACCCAAAAACTGGGCAGTGAGTATGCTTTGAACTGCATTCGAATGATTGTATGCTAAAACAGATGCTAAGTCCCAGGAATTGGGCGGTGAGTACATTGAGTTGGTTGGAAAGATGTATGGTATCAAAGATGTGGCAAGGCATTGGGTAACAACATTCTATTATATGAAAGAATATTGATTACGCCAAGACCCTGGATTGGGCAGATGATAATGTGAGCATTGGCTCAAGGCAAGATGGCAATATGAATGAGAATGGTGGCTGAATTACTTAGTTTTCCTTATCATGCATTATATATTTTCTTCTTAGATAAGTTGTATATAGTTGCATGGTCATGGACAACTTGTCGACAAGGTTGTTTCTCGAACAGTATTCCTGGGCCATGGAACCTGGTTCGTCCTGGGGAAAACTAATGCTGAAGTAGTAGCAGTGCTGAAGTAGTAGCACGGTATACAGGACTTGCAGTGGGGCTAGCTACCTGCATTGGCAAGGGCGCTGTATACCTGTAAGTCGGTCCAAGATGGCGTGTCGCCAGTGACCTTCATATAGATAGGTCCGGTGCTAATGATGTCTTATGCAGGCAGAGTAAGTTATTACTCAAATACAGGGAAGGATGTCTGTTGTTGGTAAGAATCACCTGAACAGTGATATTTATATTGAATCATGATATTGTTCCTAACAATGCCTTGTGCAGCAGAGTAAGTATTATAAATGTACATGGATGGCTACACGACCGTGGGTAAGAATCACTAAAGGGTGATAACAATATGCTTTAAATTATGTTGGCCATAAGATTTGCATGCTTTACTTCTTGTCGGCTATAACATGAAATTGATCCTAAGGCAACGAGAAAGCCCACTGTTAATAATGTTCTGTAACATGATTACTTAGTGTTGTCTTCTTAGATGAGTTGGGCCAGCACCGCTTGCCAGTACATTGATGATGTACTGACCCACATTGTGGGCAATATTACAGGTGTTTGCTTGGGGAAAATCCTGTGAATCAGTGCTTGGCATCGATGAATCGGATGGGTGTGCAGAAGCTCTTCTTTCAAGACGATGTCTTCTACTATACGGGACATAATGTATGGAACCGTGTAATTCAGTTGTACCAGTGACATTGTAGCCATATTGGCAAGTTCAATGTAAAGAAGTCAGCATATTCAATTGTAGCCCAAAGGGCAAGTGTATACATTCAGTTGGTTATTCAAGAGTCTTGTAATCAATTGTAAACTCTGTATTCTGCTGCAAGTATTGTAATCTATTATGATTATCAATAAAGAGATACATTCTTCATATCTTGTGTGACTTCAATTTATCTGCTTGGTTTGCTGTATTGACGATGTTTTCTGAGAAATACCAAGAACTGTTGTAAAACCCCTATTTTTTAATTGTTTTTTATTATTGATTAGACTTAAAAATGAATTTATACAATTTATGGCTTTATTTATTTTTATTTTTTTGATGACCCGGTTTGGCCAATTCAGTCCGAACAGGGCCTGAACAAAATTTAAGCCCATGTGAGCATGTGGGTGACTAAGATGCCCATGTAGGAACATTCATATGTGTGGAAATATTTTAAATAATTTTGAGACTTGATTGAATATTTATTGGCTTTTGGTACAAAATTTATGTTTTATTAATAAAATAATATTTTACAAGATGGTAAATTTTCTGGACCCATACATGGGTGAGTGGTAAAGTTCACCCATTGGGATGATTTTATTAATTTATTATTATTAAAGTTATTTTGTGGAGATTTAATAAACATGAATATTCTATAGATATAGTATTATTATTTTTAGTTGATTTATTGCGATTTAAATTTTATTTATATGTAGATATGTGTAAATATATTAAATAATTGGGTAGATCATATTTAATTTGGTATTTAAAGTTTTAAATAAGATTTATGGATGTATGCATATATATACATGGTTATTAAATATATAGATACATAAATATATTTAAATGTATATATATTAGATATAATATATATATATATATATATAATATTTTTTAATATAATAATCTATATATATATATATATAGTTATTAAATTTTTTGAAAAGAATTGATTAGAAAAAAATATATAATTCAATACAAGGACGGTGGTCGGCCATGCGGTGGGACCGACCACCCCAAACGAAAAAATAGAGCAGCAATAGTGCGCTCATAACGGGGCTGACCCCATTAGCTGTTAGCAGCAGCAAAGCTGCTTGGGTGAAACCCTATATAACTGTATATATATATATATAGTTATATATATATATATATATGAGTTTTAGCAATTCAAACCCTAATTTCTTCCACCTCCATCCTCTTCTCCTTTCTCCACCCGCATCCACCTCTCCCCGGCGAGCGCGCTCAGCCTCGTACGCCGCAACGCAGCCACACGACAGCAGTCCCGTGACGACGACAAACCACAAACAACAACGACAAACAGAATCAACACCAAGGTACCTAACTTTACCGTGCGATTTTTTCTCTCAATTTTTGTCGTTTTTTAGATCCGTAAATTCGTGTAGAAAGCCCACATGACCCTCTTCGAGATCCCCCAGGTGGATTTTGACATGGCCATCCAACTTGCTCGAAAAATCGGGACAAAGTTGGAGAAAAACCACTTTTCTGAAATATTAAAAACTGTTTCAAAACACCAACTTGTCGGCCACTTTTCTCGCTGTACATTAAATTTTCGCAAAAAATAATTAAAGACAGTCAAAGACAACCTAACCGAGATTGTAACGCACCTTTTGGATTCACATTTTATCTAGTATGTAGAGAGTTACACGTTGTTAAAGTTTTCCGAAAAACTGTAAATTCTGTTTTCAAAAAGTAGAGAAACACCTCGATACGACGTCCATCCCGACAAACCGGGCGATGTGGTCATGCACTATACGCATCGAAAGGCACGTATGGATGTTGTTGACGTGTGGGAACTGACGGAACTCGATTTCGTTGCATGTGTGCGACGAAATCAGTGCGTATCTGTCGAGATACCCCGTATCGATCCTTGCAAATTAAGTCACAACTTTGTGCACACTCATCATATCACGATGAAACTTGCGCCATTGGACTCGAAATATTTTTCTGGTCCTGTGAGCCAAGTTTGGTCCGATTCTGAGACCGTTGATCGGAACGCTATTTTGGCGGGCCCATAATCCCACTCAACGGGCGATTTTGTGCACAGCCCACCGGAATCCAAAATTGGACATAACCTTGGGTTCGTCTCATCAAAAAAAATCTGTAGACATGTAGTTTGATGACTTTAGAGACCGTAAATATTGGCACATATTTCGGTGCAAAGCGGGTCCAACGGCGGATATTGTTTTGACCCGAAATTACAATTTTTCCCCTGTTCCAGAATTTAACTTTTGGACATGCATTTCCTAGGCATATCTTATATTCCAAACTCGTTCGTGATGTTTGTTGCAGCATCCGGAGTCATCTGCGGTATTTGGCTTTTCTTGCTTCATCTATTGGTCTGTTCGAGCTACTGGATTATTCTCTTTTGCACATAACCTCAGGCAAGACACCTTGCCTTTACTGTTTAATTGTTTGCTCAATATCATGCATGCTTTTTCTTTAGGTTGTTCTTTCAAAATTATATATATATGCAAATTATTATATTTTGCAATTGGCTTAGAGTTAAGGGACCACCGTATGTTTAGTGCATCTCATAAACTGTCACGATGTACCACAAATTTTGTGTGAGTTGTGAGTCGCATATAGATGTGGACTTGCGTGCTGACTGATCATTGGTGCGTATAGGTCGTGCGTTATGATATAACTGCCAATAGATTTTTTTAGAAGACTTGGCAGTTATTAAGGATTAAAACAGTGTCGTGGAGTCGACACATGTATAGTATCATTGGGGGGAGGGGACAGTTATTAGCGTAGGGGCTACATTTTATTTTTACACATTCTTGGCCGAGGCTGACTCTCATGAGCACTACCTTCTGCCCAGGTCGATAGCGTCTCGGATGAGCGCTACTTGCTGGCTACTCTCTATTACTTGCTTGCGTGAATCCGTTACAGCCCCTGCGTAGAACGTTGTCCTCAAAGTGCATATCACATAGAATGGTTAGGAACCTTTACTCATGCATACTTTTCTGTTAAGCTTTATTATTCAGTTTATTGGCATGATATTATGTGTCTTGTTACGTCCCTCTGAGGACCTGGTTATCTCTTCAGGTGTGTCTTATGATTTTCTGCAGGTGCTCTAGCTAAGGCCATGTCTTGCGCTCTATTCTTCGAGATGTTGCTTTTGGATCGCCATCTCCTTCGCGTGACCAAATCATTTCCTTGTATAATTCTTTCTTATTTAAATTAGTTGGTAGTGGATTTGTCTCCGTCCAACGATTGTACCATAACTATTCAAGTTGATTCTATCTTTATTTTATTATATATTTGTGGATGAGATTTAGCACGTCTTGGTTCTCTACATTTTACAGCTTATGTATTTATACGAGGATTCCATACATTGGATTATTTTTCGTATATCTACAGCTGTCATGTTTACGTACTTGGTCCTACGTATTTTGGGACTGGGGCATTACATGTTTTTGTGGGGGCCCATGCAGGTCGAGTTTGTCACTTCGGTTACGTTACTGTACCGATGTGAGCCTGCAACATAGGATTAGAATCTAGAAATCTCATCCATACAGCTTGACCTCTTTCCTTGGCTTCAAATTCCGAACTCTCGATTGACTTCCTTGAATTGCATCTTGCTTGATTCCTCTCTACCGTTGATTCTTATTTTTCGTGCTTAGTGTTAACTAGGAAGATGACTACACTAGTATATGCTCATAGGTCACACATATGGCTAGAATGGTTATATTAGCAATTGGAATACATTCAAGACTCTAATTGAGTTAAAAGGCTTTTTTTAGTGTGATTTAATGAATAGTAATTTGTAAAGTAGGATATTACCAAGAAAGGTTTTATCTTGAGATTTCTAAATAGTAAACACCATAGGATTGATACTGCAGGAAGGAAAATATATATAAATATATAGCTAGAATCTTTATACCCTTGATTTAAGAAATTGATTTGATTTTTGAGTTTTGATATATATGAATTATGGGGTTATAGCTATACATCTTTGAACAAATATAGAATTGATTTATTTATGAGTTTGGATGATAGATATACAGCTTTGAACAAATATAAAATTTATTTGATTTTCGAGTTTTGATGTTTATGATTTATTGTATTGTAGTTATACACCTTTGAACAGTTATAAATTTGGTTTGGAAATGATCTTAACTTTAAAAAAATGGCCGTAGAAATGATTTAAATTTGAGTTGTACAACTTGCGATTTTTATGTTTAGTAATTTTAAATTTTAAGTGGAAGTAATAATTTCTGAATTTTGGTTTAAAATATTTGAAAGTTATGAAAATGATTTTTGAAATTTTTTTCTTATTTTAAATTGTGTCCTTTGATTGAGGATTTACAAATCTATTTAGATTTGGTAAAAATAATAATTTTGACTAATAAGATTATTTGAAAATTTAGTTTAATGTGGGATTGCTAATATTAAAAATATTTTGGGAAAATATATTAATGATGTGATAAGTTTATTTTGATTGATCAAATAAAGTACCATTTAAAAGTTGTAATTTTGTTGGAATAACTTAGCATGAATAGAAGTTAAAAATTGATGAGAGCATTGAGCTTAATTTTTTTGAGGTTGCTTTTAATATGCTAAGATTTTTATTAGGAGTTATTGGAAAATTTTAGAGTGTTAAATTTTTGATTGATTGTAAAATTTTTATGGATTCGTAAATTATGAACTCTTGAGTTAAATAGTGGAATTTAAAATTTTTGGAAAAGGTTAGTAGTAACATGATAAAATTTTGCTTTTAGATTTATGAAGTGAGTTAAAAATTTTATGATGAATTTGAACGGCTTGGAGTGAATACAAAATTTTGCTGATTTATTTTTGAAAGTTTAAATTTTAAAACTTTTGGAGGAAACTTGAGTTAAATTTTAATGGTAGGCCACCAAGGTAGCCCTAAAGAGTTAGAAGTATTCCACACTAATTGCCATATCACCCATGACCATGATAGTAGTATATACACAAGTGTTGTTCGCCATCTACCCAGCTATGTGACTGTATTTCCACCTCGGCTTATTCAACCTTCCTTCAAATTCAAGATCTTTTAAATGCGATCTTCTAACCCATTTGCAATTTGAATAATGATTTAATTGTTCGTTGACTGTATTCATTTAAGAGGCTATCTTCTCTCTAGAACTATGATCCTAAATTATTTTTACTGGATTCTCTAATTAATTTTATTTCATGCTTTAACTTGATCTTTTTTATTTTTGTGCATTAATTATCACCTCGTGAACTCCCACTTCCTATTTTAGATCATTTGGCGTCCCTTACCGTGATTTGGATATTTGGAGCACAACACTAGACTTTTTCTTCCAACAAATTTCATGTGTAAGACCTAGTGTCACGACCCGCACCCGTTTTTTTTTTTTTTAAACGGATACGAGACGTGTCCAAGCCAGCCTACGCCGCAGTGTCGGCGGTAGAACGCTGTCACGGCCATGAAGATCAAAATCACAAATAATGCTCAATCACATAATTAATTTAATTTACAAAGATCACAAGTTTTACATTTGCAGGAAAAATATAAACTTGTACAAATATTGGAATGACTACAACTCCGCTATCTAGCTAGTTTTTAGGCTTTGTCCGCAAGTATTTCCGTCACTCCCCAAGCTAAATGAATCCACGGCTAACCTGAAAATGTTGGTTTCCAGTCAGGAATGGAACGAGCACAATTCACTGAATGCAATTTCAAATAAAGAAGATGACTATAAACAAAGGTTAGACATCAATCATGGGTTTGAAAATAAACATGAAATATAAAAACCAATAGTAAGTAAATAGACACAAAATACTCTCCCCAACTGTTAGAAGTACCTTTGATATGTGACCAGTCTGGGGTACTACACCGCACGGTCTACAATGTCTACTCACGGGCTACAATGTCTACTTGCAGAAAATAAACACGGGCTATACTACTTGCAGAAAATAAACACGGGCTACACTACTTACAGAAAATAAGCACGGGCTACACTACTTGCAGAAAATAAACACGGGCTACACTACTGCATAAGGTAAACACGGGCTACACTACTGCATAAAGTAAACACGGGCTACACTACTGCATAAAGTAAACACGGGCTACACTACTGCATAAAGTAAACACGGGCTACACTACTGCATAAAGTAAACACGGGCTACACTACTGCAGAAGGTAAACACGGGCTACACTTCTGCAGAAAATAAACACGGGCTACAATGTCTAACACGGGCTATGGTCAGATCACATATCTTTGGTACTTCTAATTTCCGACTCCACAATTTATAATAGAAAATAATCACATAACCAATGGCCAACCAATGAAATATAGTAAAAATCAATATCGAAATGCAGACAATAAACTGTACTCGCCTGTGGTCCTCTGCTGGTGAAACTGACAGTCTGAAGTACTCAATGTGCCACAATAGTCAAAACCCGTACAACAGTCCCCGGAAGCTGAAATAAACAATACCAATGATCTCAGAATAGTCCAATTAGCTATGATTGCCTGTCCTTACGTCCAATTCTGGACACGGGGGCAAAACGGTAATTTCGGGCCAAAACGATGTCCGCCATTGGACCCGCTTTGCACCGAAAAGCGTGCCAGAGCCAACGGTCTCTAAAGTCGTCAAAATACATGTCTACGGATCCAGTTTTCTGATACGAATCCAGCCGTATGTCCAAAGTTGGATTCCGGCGGGCCGTGCACAAAATCATCCGTTGAGTGGGACCGTGGGGCCCGCAAAACGACGTTGATTTCAACTGTCTCAGAATTGGACCAAACTTGGCATACAGGACCAGAAAAACGATACGGTCCTGTTGGCGCAAGTTTCGTCTCGATCTGACGAGTGTGCACAAAGTTATGACTGAATTTGCATTGTACGGATACGGGACGATTCCGACGGATACGCGTCGAATTCGTCGCGCACACGCGACCAATTTGAATTCCGTCAAAGCCCACACGACCACGAAGCTGTTTCGCAGCTTTCGATGTCTTCGGTGCGCGACCACGCCGCCCGAAATGGCGGGACGGACGTCGTGTGGAGCGATTTCTAGTTTTTCAAAACAGATTTTCGTCAACTTCAACTTAATTTTAAACAGGAAATAATCCACAAGAATTAAATCTAAAAGTAGGGTTTCCATCTTGGTTAGGTTGGCTAGAAATCTATTCAAACGGTTTTCTAAAACTCGCGATGTGCTGGTCACAAATCGACCGTAAACATCGGACATTGGGGCAGTTTTGCTCTGTTTCTCGAGCAGATTTTCATCGACTTTCACGTCGATTTACGGACAGATTAAGGCGATCTAAAGAAAAGCACTTGAAGACATTAGAAGGCGTATAGGTTGTGAGTTTACCAGAGAAGACGGGGGGGCGAAACGATCCACGGTGTGCGACGAACAGTCGCTGCGAAGTGGGTTCGATACACCACGCTACTGCTGTCGTTCCTTGCTCTTCCGCGCGCGCGCGCTGACGGTGGTCGGCCTGCTGCCGACCGGCGGCACGCGGAGGCCGGGGAAGGGTCGCCCACTCTCGACGTTCCTCTGGGGGTGGCTCTCGTTAGGGTTTCGAGGATTTCCCGAACGTTTCGTTATATATATCGTTGGTCGAACCAGAGCCTCTGGCTCTCGGGTTGGAACAGAGCCTCTGGCTCTTGGGCTGAGGGGCTCCTGTGCTGAGCTCGATTGGGGGGGGGAGAGCTGGGCCAGGCTTTGGGGAATGGGCCTGGGCCGATGGGCTGTTCCCCTTTGCTAAAAGAATGGCTGCAGTACCTCGCCATTGACAGAGGAGGAAGAGAAGGCAAAGGAAGAAATTACAGTATGGTAGGGCTACCCGGTCTAAAATAGCACAATGTTGCATTCAAATCATTATTCCTAAAGCAGAAAATGGAGATAGGGAGTCACATTGTGGAGATGATTATCCCCATGCTTTTCATCTCCTTCCTCCCATCGAATGGAAGCAACGGAGCTGTCTTGCCATTGGTAAAGGGGAGGATAATAGATAGAGGAGACATTTTGGTGTTAGACTTAGGATTTACTCATTATCTTCAACAGCACTCACACGTGAGAAAGAAAGAGCAACAATAAGAGGAAGAAACAAGCAGAAGCAGAAGCAATCCCAAATCCAGTCGAAGGAGAGTGACTTGTTCATCACTTCTCCCTTTTCTTTCTATTTCATTCTTTTAATATATATAAACATATATATATATATATATACATATATATATATATATTCATATATATATATTTACATATATACGTATATATTATATATATATATATATTCATATATACACACAAATACATATATAAAATATATATTTTATATATATATACAATTATTTATATATCTATATATATAATCACTTACGTATATATATTTGCATATATATACATATAATGTTTATGTACATATATACACAAAAATATATAATAATAATAATATAATAAGAATAAAATAATAACAATAATGATAATAATAATAAGAATAATAGTAACCAACTAAATTGTCCACTAAGAGTCCTTGGTGAACATCTCATACCCCATCTGGCCCTAGAATTTCGTACAGTAATTCTAAAACCACTATTTAAAACAAATAAACAAATAATAAAAAAAAATTAAAAATTTAAAATTTCGGGAAGCGGAGCTACAAATCTACCCACCTTAAAATAATTTCGTCCTCGAAATTCTAATTCATAACTACTCCTTACAATTCAAAGAAAATGTACAATTACCTTAATTTCCTCGAAAATAGTTGTATCCTTCTTCTAGCCATTTGTAACTACGAAACTTCGAGAACTTCTACCCACCTTTGGTCACACTACCCACTCCAAACACTTGACGCCATATATTGTAATCTTCTAGCTAATTGCAAAAAAACAAAAAAATAATAATAATAATAATAACTACCGACAGATATCTATGGCATAAGGCATCTACAATCCTCTCCCATCTATCAGCAACTTAAAATTTAACAGGCAATAAATTTACACAAGTAGCTAAGAAGTATTGATAAACTCTAGTAAGCATGACTATTCGTCGCTCCGAAGTACAGAGGACAGAAAGTTAAGGCAAAATAATCGGGAGCAACTGTGAAGTTTCAAGAGCAGTGGAGAGTATTCAATGTTACAGATAGAAAGGAAGTTTATGATCCACTGTCTTATTTGCTAGATTGGGCTACTCTAGTTCAGTCACTTGCTACGTCGAAGAGCCCTTCGTTACTGAGAGTGGCCTGCAATCCGTGCAATAGAGAAGTCTCACTTTCGAAGTTCTAATCAAGGTTCCAAAATGGGATGAAGTTTTTTGAGAAATCTAGATTGTGGTCTTAATGGGTTTTCTATTTGGGCATCAGTCATTGGTTGTATGAATATGGGATTTCAATCTATATAGACTAGACAAGATCCCAATGATAAACTATTTTTACTAGGTTAGGGTAATCTAGAATAGGATTTCTTCCAAGTGGTTGAGCTAGTTGTCAGTCAGGTTGGCTTAACCAGGTTCCTAAAGCCCAAAAATGCACCTTCAGTGACTTTTTAAATAGCACGAGAAGACACAATTGAGTAGCACACTAATGTCATGTGTGTAGTGGGCTTCGTGTAGATCACAGCCATATATTGGATCGAAGGATTTAAGTCGAAGTTGAAGTATACCGGCATGATGGTAAGGGTTATAGCTAGTCCTTCTAACCTGAAAGTCGCAGCACAAAAATAGAGTACAAGGGGACGGGTTTGAGTGGGACATGATATACCTAGGTGAAGGTGGACTCGTCGAGATCTTATATATGGAATTTGTTGGAAGATAACAGCTGGTCTTGTGCTCCGAATATTAGTGACACGGTCGTGGGCACAAAATGATCTAAATGGAAAGTGGGAGTCTATAGGGCACTAACTATCATTCTAAAAAATTTATTATAATCAATCGGTGATCCTCGTATATCCTAAATTGTAGGAGGCTTACAGTCTACCCACCTTAAAATAGGATATGGTCTTAGGAATATTGAGGTTAGAGGGTTCCCAAAGTCCGGATACGGTTCCTCGACTCTTTGTTATAGGAAATGTGGCACGACGTATCGGGATACGGTAGATGTAAGTCAAGTCAATGATCATTCCTCAATAAATGAGAAACGAGGGCGTATAATAACACGTGGTCGATAACATAGAGGAACATACCCATCCATAGTATACAAGGGTTATCGACGGGATGACCAACATCTAAGGCACATCCTACGAAAAGATTTCTAACAACTGACTCGTGAGTTTCTATTTGTATCAAGCCTGCCAACCTATATTGTTACAAGGGTTAAAGCAAGCTTCAAGCAAATAATTTGAGACTCACAATAATTGGTTCTTGAGAAGAGATAGTCTCCTAGGTTAGCATTTGGTCAAGGGGAAGGATCTTAATCATTCTCGGACTCCAATGGCTAGAAGGATCTAGATAGTAAGTTTAGGGTCACAGAGAGGATGAGTAACTCTAAGCAAGGTTCTAGTCACAGGGCTGGCCGATGGTAGCTACACTTGCGTATACTACTATCATAGCCACGGGAATACTCTGTATCTATCTATCAATTACGAGCTTCTGCCTTTCCGAACCAATGAAAGACAAAAACAATAAAGAGTTCAAGAAGGATGTTACTGAATACAATCACGTGATTCAAGGGCGAACGTATAATTCAAGAGGAATTGTCAAAGCAGTCGCGGATGAGATCCTAGATACCTATATTTCTCAATCCACGTAGGTTAGTAAGAGAAAGAGCGAACCGAGTGTACTACGGCTGATCAGACCGTAATATCTGATTAGACAATATGTTAGTGGGCGTCCCCAATAAACATATGTCTTGAATCAAGCTCGATAAAAGAGTAAGCTTGCAAAACTAGGCTGTGATAGCAACATTGGTCAAAATAGTCAATTTACAAGTGCGCGAGAATTTGAAAGGAGTTACAAGTAGTTTGAGTTTTGTGAGAATCAACCTTACCCGGTGTTCTTGCTTATACAGTCTTCCACTATCTTCTTATTCATAAGACTTGGTCAACCAATGGGTAATGGACTTCTAAATTCCATATTCCAGGTAAACTTATTAGTGTCAGTCAATTACCTCGTCAAAGATCACAAGGACTACGGATTGCTAGGTCGGAAGACATGCTACCCAACTTACAACTTCCACTAATACTGGCTTTGGATCTTATGGGACGTATATGGCGTTGTCCTACCTTCCACAGTATCCTAACTTGTAATCATGTCTAAACTCATTTCACCGAGGATTATTCCCACCTGTATACTCTGGCTGTGGTAAAACCTTGGTTTCGTGATTCCGATGTGATATGCTATCCGGTACTCTACCTTATATTTACACAAGGGTGACTACGGTCAAAGAGGACCACTAGCTATATTTCTAGCAATATTCTATAACCCATATTCTTAAACTAATTTCAATTCTAGGGGTCGTGTCTCGCCAGTGCGCTGCTGGCTGCAGTGAATTCCTAGTCTCCAAAATTTAAATAAATGGCGACAGTGCGCTGCTGTCCTGCCAGTATGAGTTAACTAACATTCTCGTAACTATATCTGTAAAAATATCCTGAGCTTTGAGAGATTCAAACAAGTTGACTATGTAATATAGCGTAAGTATTATCAGTCGTAACCCTTAAAATAAAGGATTAAACAGGGAGAAATAACTGAGGACAAAAGAAATACAAACATTCTAACTATTCCATGTGTATTCAAGCCGTTGAGGAAGAACTTGAATCGAAACTAACTCGAGGTCTGTATGAGGATAACAATAATCCGAATTTATACAAAATATTAATTTCTAGGGCAAATGGAAACTAAATAGACAGTTCGACTAAGATATGAGGATGATATCCAAGAGGCAAGAGAAGGATCTGCCCAATTCATCAAGTTTAGATCATCAATCATATGAAGCCCTATCTCACCCAGTGAATAATCTATCTACTTTGGATCGTGTCGTCATATCGGAGATAATAGTGTACCTATGGGGATCTGACAAACAATCAACCTTAATAACTCCTCATCTAAACTGCATGGCCTAGACTACCCATCGGTCAATTTGTATAAGGGACTCCTAGTCCTAGTCACTCTCTTAAATTAAATTAATTTTAATTCGTGTATGAGCATTTTCGAGTCGCAGGCTCGCAATAGTACAACTAACTTAAGTACTATCACGAGTTCGCGTGATTTGCGAAGACTGACCTGCATGGGCCACCACAAAAACTTGTCACGACCCGCACCCGTTTTTTTTTTTTAAAACGGATACAAGACGTGTCCAAGCCAGCCTACGCCGCAGTGTCGGCGGTAGAACGCTGTCACGGCCATGAAGATCAAAATCACAAATAATGCTCATTCACAAATTAATTTAATTTACAATGATCACAAGTTTTACATTTGTAAAAATATAAACTTGTACAAATAACTGAATGACTACAACTCAACTATCTAGCTAGTCTCTAGGCTTTGTCTGCAAGTATTCCCGTCACTCCCCAAGCTAAATGAATCCGCGGCTAACCTGAAAATGTTGGTTTCCAGTCAGGAATGGAACGAGCACAATTCACTGAATGCAATTTCAAATAAGAAGATGACTATAAACAAAGGTTAGACATCAATCATGGGTTTGAAAATAAACATGAAATATAAAAACCAATAGTAAGTAAATAGACACAAATACTCTTCCCAACTGTTAGAAGTACCTTTGATATGTGACCAGTCTGGGGTACTACACCGCACGGTCTACAATGTCTACTCACGGGCTACAATGTCTACTTGCAGAAAATAAACACGGGCTATACTACTTGCAGAAAATAAACACGGGCTACATACTTACAGAAAATAAGCACGGGCTACACTACTTGCAGAAAATAAACAGGGCTACACTACTGCATAAGGTAAACACGGGCTACACTACTGCATAAGGTAAACACGGGCTACACTACTGCATAAGGTAAACACGGGCTACACTACTGCATAAAGTAAACACGGGCTACACTACTGCATAAAGTAAACACGGGCTACACTACATAAAGTAAACACGGGCTACACTACTGCATAAAGTAAACATGGGCTACACTACTGCAGAAGGTAAACACGGGCTACACTTCTGCAGAAAATAAACACGGGCTACAATGTCTAACACGGGCTATGGTCAGATCACATATCTTTGGTACTTCTAATTTCCGACTCCACAATTTATAATAGAAAATAATCACATAACCAATGGCCAACCAATGAAATATAGTAAAATCAATATCGAAATGCAGACAATAAACTGTACTCGCCTGTGGTCCTCTGTGGTGAAACTGACAGTCTGAAGTACTCAATGTGCCACAATAGTCAAAACCCGTACAACAGTCCCGGAAGCTGAAATAAACAATACCAATGATCTCAGAATAGTCCAATTAGCTATGATTGCCTGTCCTTACGTCCAATTCTGGACACAGGGGCAAAACGGTAATTTCGGGCCAAAACGATGTCCGCCGTTGGACCCGCTTTGCACCGAAAAGCGTGCCAGAGCCAACGGTCTCTAAAGTCGTAAAACTACATGTCTACGGATCCAGTTTTCCGATACGAATCCAGCCGTATGTCCAAAATTGGATTCCGGCGGGCCGTGCACAAAATCATCCGTTGAGTGGGACCGTGGGGCCCGCAAAACGACGTTGATTTCAACTGTCTCAGAATTGGACCAAACTTGGCATACAGGACCAGAAAAAACGATACGGTCCTGTTGGCGTAAGTTTCGTCTCGATCTGACGAGTGTGCACAAAGTTATGACTGAATTTGCATTGTACGGATACGGGACGATTCCGACGGATACGCGTCGAATTCGTCGCGCACACGCGACCAATTTGAATTCCGTCAAAGCCCACACGACCACGAAGCTGTTACGCAGCTTTCGATGTCTTCGGTGCGCGACCACGCCGCCCGAAATGGCGGGACGGACGTCGTGTGGAGCGATTTCTATTTTTTAAAACAGATTTTTGTCAACTTCAACTTAATTTTAAACAGGAAATAATCCACAAGAATTAAATCTAAAAGTAGGGTTTCCATCTGGTTAGGTTGGCTAGAAATCTATTCAAACGGTTTTCTAAAACTCGCGATGTGCTGGTCACAAATCGACCGTAAACATCGGACATTGGGGCAGTTTTTGCTCTGTTTCTCGAGCAGATTTTCGTCGACTTTCACGTCGATTTTACGGACAGATTAAGGCGATCTAAAGAAAAGCACTTGAAGACATTAGAAGGCGTATAGGTTGTGAGTTTACCAGAGAAGACGGGGGGGCGAAACGATCCACGGTGTGCGACGAACAGTCGCTGCGAAGGGGTTCGATACACCACGCTATGCTGTCGTTCCTGCTCTTCCGCGCACGCGGCTGACGGTGGTCGGCCTGCTGCCGGCCGGCGGCGCGCGGAGGCCGGGGAAGGGTCGCCCACTCTCGACGTTCTCTGGGGGTGGCGCTCGTTAGGGTTTCGAGGATTTCCCGAACGTTTCGTTATATATATCGTTGGTCGAACCAGAGCCTCTGGCTCTCGGGTTGGAACAGAGCCTCTGGCTCTTGGGCTGAGGGGCTCCTGTGCTGAGCTCGATTTGGGGGGGGAGAGCTGGGCCAGGCTTTGGGGAATGGGCCTGGGCCGATGGGCTGTTCCCCTTGGCTAAAAGAATGGCTGCAGTACCTCGCCATTGGCAGAGGAGGAAGAGAAGGCAAAGGAAGAAATTACAGTATGGTAGGGCTACCCGGTCTAAAATAGACAATGTTGCATTCAAATCATTATTCCCAAAGCAGAAAATGGAGATAGGGAGTACATTGTGGAGATGATTATCCCCATGCTTTTCATCTCTTCCTCCCATCGAATGGAAGCAACGGAGCTGCCTTGCCATTGGTAAAGGGGAGGATAATAGATAGAGGAGACATTTGGTGTTAGACTTAGGATTTACTCATTATCTTCAACAGCACTCACACGTGAGAAAGAAAGAGCAACAATAAGAGGAAGAAGAAACAAGCAGAAGCAGAAGCAATCCCAAATCCAGTCGAAGGAGAGTGACTTGTTTCATCACTTCTCCCTTTTCTTTCTATTTCATTCTTTTAATATATAAACATATATATATATATATATATAATATATATATATATCTATATATAATATATATATATATATATAATATACATATATATATATTCATATATATATATTTACTTAATACGTATATATTATATATATATATATATTCATATATACACAAATACATATATAAAATATATATTTATTATAATACAATTATTTTATATATATATATAATCACTTACGTATATATTTGCATATATATACATATAATGTTTATGTACATATATACACAAAAATATATAATAATAATAAATAATAAGAATAAAATAATAACAATAATGATAATAATAATAAGAATAATAGTACCAACTAAATTGTCCACTAAGAGTCCTTGGTGAACATCTCATACCCATCTGGCCCTAGAATTTCGTACAGTAATTCTAAAACCACTATTTAAAACAAAAAACAAATAATAAAAAAAAATTAAAAATTTAAAAATTTCGGGAAGGGGAGCTACCTAGACAAGTCCACCTTCATGTAGATATATCATGTCCCACTAAAACACGTCTCTTGTACACTATTCATGATATGACCTTTTAATCAAAATGGCCAAAGTATAATCTTTACCATGATACCGATATTTTCGACCACGGATAGGGATTCAACCTCGACTCAATTCTTTCGACTCGATATGTGATTGTGTTATACTAAATTCCTTAAATGCTTAAATTTGTACTTATCTTGATTGCTTGACCCATTGTCCTATGATACTATTAGTTTAACTCTTGTAAGTTGGGTAGAATATCTCACCACCTAACAAACCTTATCCTTGTGAACCACATTGGTAAGTTCACTTAGTCTATAAATTCAGAGGACCCAAACTTATCTGGTCTACCAAGCCATAAATGAAGAAACACTAGGACAACTGTATAGGTCCACACTTTGGACGAGCCTCGATTTTAAAAGATCTTGGACTATTTAAAATTTCCTTCATCAGTACCTCCTTGCTCATATTTGACTATCTCATGCTGCTATTGTAGCTTCAGTTTTGCAAGCTTATTCGTTATCAAGCTTGATCATGACATATCTTATTGGGTGCACCCACTAACATATTGTCTAATCAGAACCGGTGCATGATGGTCTGATCAACCTATTGCACTTGGTTCGCTTATCATATCTTATTCTATGCGGATGGAGACATAGTTAAACCTGCCTTAGGGTCTCTTCCGTGACCGCCTTGACAATTCTCTTTTGAATTGTTTTTGCTGCCTATGAACCCCGCAATTCGTACTCAATATATAACACCGCATTTGAAACCTTTGTTGTTCTTGTCTTTTACTTATTTGGAAAGACAAGGCACTGTACTTGCTAAGATAGACTCAAGGTATCATCTTGGTTGCCCAATCGGTTAATTATACAAATGTAGATAGCCACCGACCGACTCATGTGGCTATATCCTCGCCTTAACTACTCCTCATTCTCAATCCTAGAATTATTATAGTATCCTTCCAATTGTTCTGAGCACTCGAGAATGATTGCAACCATTCACTTAAATTAAACTCTCAATCGAGGCGATTAGGCTCCAGTTTCTCTCAAGGAACCATATCTCCCAAACGTCTAATTATTCTCTTTGATCTACTCAATCCATTATACTCTCCAATTTGGATTATCGAAATTTTGTTACCATCACTGGCAACCTTTATTCAATTCCATAACCGTGATATATTTTTCTATATATCGACTCCACAATTTTCTATTGCAAGGTGGTGTTGAACGCCGTTTTATTGCCTCCTCCAAAATTTAACTGCATTTTGGTATTGACAAACTCTTCCTATCCCTCAACCCTATCTACCCTATTCATCCTAAATTTCGAGGACGAAATTCTGTAAGTTGGGTAGAATGTAAAACCCTTTTTTAATTATTTTTTATTATTGATTAGACTTAAAAATGAATTTATACAATTTATTGATTTATTTATTTTATTTTTTTGATGACCCGGTTTGGCCAATTCAGTCCGAACAGGGCCTGAACAAAATTTAAGTCCATGTGAGCATGTGGGTGACTAAGATGGCCATGTAGGAACATTTCATGTGTGTGGAAATATTTTAAATAATTTGAGACTTGATTGAATATTGTTGCTTTTGGTACAAAATTTATGTTTTATTAATAAAATAATATTTTACAAGATGGTAAATTTTGGACCCATACATGGGTGAGTGGTAAAGTTCACCCATTGGGATAATTTTATTAATTTATTATTATTAAAGTTATTTGTGGAGATTTAATAAACATGAATATTCTATAGATATAGTATTATTATTTTAGTTGATTTATTGCGATTTGAATTTTATTATATGTAGATATGTGTAAATATATTAAATAATTGGGTAGATAATATTTAATTTGGTATTTAAAGTTTAAATACGATTTATGGATATATGCATATATATACATGGTTAAATATATAGATACATAAATATATTTAAATGTATTATATATATATATAGATATGTTCAAATAGATTAAATAATTGGATAGTTGACTTTTAAATGATATTTGCTTTTAAATGGTTTTGGTGTATATATATATATAATATATATATATAATATTATATTATATATATAATATATATATATAAAATAATATTATATATATATATATTTAAAAAAATATATATATATATATATCTATATATATTTAAAATATATATATATATATATATATATATATCTTATATATATATATATATTTAAATTTAAATTTTTTGAAAAGAACTGATTAGGAAAAAAAATATAATTCAATACAAAGGAGTGGTCGGCCATAGGGTGGGACCGACCACCCCAAACCGAAAAAATAGAGCAGTAGTAGTTGCGCTCATAATGGGGCCGACCCCATTAGCTGTTAGCAGCAGCAAAGCTGCTTTGGGTGAAACCCTATATAACATGTGTATATATATATATATATATATAATATATATATATATATATATATTAATGAGTTTTAGCAATTCAAACCCTAATTTCTTCCACCTCCATCCTCTCCTCCTTTCTCCACCCGCGTCCACCTCTCCCCGGTGAGCGCACTCAGCCTCGTACGCCGCAACGCAGCCACACGACAGCAGTCCCGCGACGACGACAAACAACAAACAACAACAAACAAACAGAATCAACACCAAGGTACCTAACTTTACCGTACGATTTCTCTCTCAATTCTTTCATTTTTAGATCCATAATTTCGTGTAGAAAGCCCACATGACCCTCTTCGAGATCCCAGGTGGATTTTGACATGGCCATCTAACTTGCTCGAAAAATCGGGACGAAGTTGGAGAAAAACCATTTTTCTGAAATATTAAAAATTGTTTCGAAACACAACTTGTCGGCCACTTTTCTCGCTGTCCATTAAATTTTCGCAAAACCTAATTGAAGACAGTCAAAGACAACCTAACCGAGATTGTAACGCACCTTTTGGATTCACATTTCATCTAGTATGTAGAGAGTTACACGTTGTTAAAGTTTTCTGAAAAACTGTAAATTCTGTTTTCAAAAAGTAGAGAAACACCCGATACGGCGTCCATCCCGACAAACCGGGCAATGTGGTCGTGCACTATACGCATCGAAAGGCGCGTACGGATGTTGTTGACGTGTGGGAACTGACGAAACTCGATTTCGTTGCATGTGTGCGACGATATCAGTGCGTATCCGTCGAGATACCCCGTATCGATCCTTTGCAAATTAAGTCACAACTTTGTGCACACTCATCATATCATGATGAAACTTGCCATTGGACTCAAAATATTTTTCTGGTCCTGTGAGCCAAGTTTGGTCCGATTCTGAGACCGTTGATCGGAACGCTATTTTGGCGGGCCCACAATCCCACTCAACGGGCGATTTTGTGCACAGCCCACCGGAATCAAAATTGGACATACCGTTGGGTTCGTCTCATCAAAACAAATCTGTATCGTAGATATTGGCACGCATTTCGGTACAAAGCGGGTCCAACGCGGACATCGTTTGACCCGAAATTACGATTTTGCCCCTGTTCCAAAATTTAACTTTTGGACAGGCGTTTCCTAGGCATATCTTATATTCCAAACTCATTCGTGATGTTTGTTGCAGTATCGGAGTCATCTGCGGCATTTGGCTTTTCTTGCTTCATCTATTGGTCTGTTCGAGCTACTGGATTATTCTCTTTTGCACATAACCTTAGGCAAGACACCTTGCCTTTACTGTTTAATTTTTGCTCAATATCATGTATACTTTTTCTTTAGGTTGTTCTTTCAAAATATATATATATATGCAAATTATTTATTTTGCAATTGGCTTAGAGTTAAGGGACCACCGTATGTTTAGTGCATCTCATAAACTGTCACGATGTACCACGGATTTTGTGTGAGTTGTGAGTCGCATATAGATGCGGACTTGCGTGCTGACTGATCATTGGTGCGTACAGGCCGTGTGTTAGGATATAACTGCCAATAGATTTTTTTAGAAGACTTGGCAGTTATTAAGGATTAAAACATGTCGTGGAGTCGACACATGTATAGTATCATTGGGGGGAGGGGACAGTTATTAGCGTAGGGGCTACATTTTATTTTTACACATTCTGGGCCGAGGGTGACTCTCATGAGCACTACCTTCTGCCCAGGCCGATAGCGTCTCGGATGAGCGCTACTTGCTGACCACTATCTATTACTTGCTTGCGTGAATCCGTTACAGCCCCGCGTAGAACGTTGTCCTCAAAGTGCATATCACATAGAATGGTTAGGAACCTTTACTCATGCATACTTTCTGTTGAGCTTTATTATTCAGTTTATTGGCATGATATTTAGTGTCTTGTTACGTCCCTCTGAGGACCTGGTTATCTCTCCAGGTGTGTCTTGTGATTTTTGCAGATGCTCTAAAGGCGCCAATCTTGCGCTCTATTTTCGAGATGTTGCTTTGGATCGCCATCTCCTTCGCGTGACCAAATTATTTCCTTGTATAATTCTTTCTTATTTAAATTAGTTGGTAGTAGATTTGTCTCCGTCCAACGATTGTACCATAACTATTCAAGTTGATTCTATCTTTATTATTATATATTTGTGGATGAGATTTAACATATCTTGGTTCTCTACATTTTACAGCTTATATTTATACGAGGATTCCATACATTGGAGTATTTTTCGTATAATACAGCTGGCATGTTTACGTACTTGGTCCTACGTATTTTGGGACTGGGGCGTTACAACTGTAATGGTTTTGCCTATATAAGTGCAATCTAGACTTGTACGGCATCACGTCCAGTGACTAGTTTTTTGATCCTCCGGAATTGGGGCGTAACAGCAGTTACTGCACGGTGGGCCTTGGAGTACTCCCGATTCAGTTTTATCATGTTACCGGGGAGTACATGCGCGGACCCTCGGATCCTCCGATGCCACCAGAGAGGCCGACGGCGAGTTCCGATGAGAGATATAGCCCGTGGGTGAATCGTAAGTAAATTTAAGTAAATTTATTAAATTTGTTTCATTTATTCAAGTCAATAATCCAGTCATTGCTTTTTTTATAGATTTTTTCTGTAGGATGTTGTCCGGAGTCTAGGGTGCATTATCCGGGAAAACTACCATGGCCCCTACCTCAATTTTTCTGAGGTGCCTCAGGACAGGCAGTACGTCTGGCTCGACAAGAAGGGTATATATCTTTTGGTTAATTATTAATTATTCTTTAATTCATTAATTTTTTAATTACGTAATATTTGAATTTGTGTCAGAGGACGTTCTGGTGGCCCCTCCACCACGAGGAGGTGATCCGCAGGACCTACAAAGCCGCCGTCGGGAAGAAGATACGGGATGCGGGTTCCGACCTTCGTACGGCATACGAAGAAGGACTGGATCCGGGCGGAGTACTATGAGTAGATGTTGGAGAAGATGGATACTCCTCAATACAAGGAAAAATCAGAGAAAGCTAAGGCGAATAGACAGGCCGTGGGTCTGCATACGGGGGATCAAGGCCCCACACACGGACGCGTGCAGATTTGGTGAAATACCGCAAATTCATTCCACTATTTCATTTGGTACTATTAATACCAAGTTAATTAAATTCTACGTATGCAGGCCCAACAGGCAGTGATGGCGGGGAGAGAGGCGGAGGCGGTTACCGCTCACGACGTATTATGCATACGCACAAGAGGCGGAAGGACGGGAGCTTCGTCGACGCGAGGGCCCAAGAGACTGATGTAAGTACTTACGTTCATGATTATAACTATAACTTAGGAAAACATAGGAAATTATAACTATAACTTAATTAGGTAAACTTAGGATTAAAACTATAACTTAGGGAAACATAGGATTTAGATTATAACTTAGGAAAACTTATAGTATAAACACATTCATTGGATAGGTTGCGTATCATGAGGCACTCCGTCGGATTGAGCCCCCTACCGAGAATGTCGATGAAATGCCCACCCAGACCCTCTTCTATGGTCGCTCGCTACGACGACGTGTTCATAGAATCGCCGGCGGCTTTAGGAAAGGGCGCTTGTACGGCTTAGGTTCCGTGGCAGATTTTTTGCAGACGTCGACTCCGAGATATCCACCGCCTCCGTCTCCCGCACCCTCCGCAGACGATGTGAGGACGTAGCTTGCGACTCTCGCCACGGCGGTGTCGGATTTGCGGTCGATAGTGCTGGGGCACTATCTGCATCCTTCTTCTGCTCCCGATCCGTCTGCTCCTGGTCCGTCTGCTGCCGCCGCTCCTCTACTGCTGCTGCCGGTGCTTCGGATCGACCTGGTCCTTCTTGTTCCGGATGACTTTCTTTTGACCACTCTGCTCTTCCGAGGCCTGCATGGTACCGGATGCTACTATCGTGGCGCTCCTTGACATGATGTCGTCGGAGCAGATACGGTCGCTTCCAAACCACGTCTTATCCCAAGTGCCGCCACATATGGTGGAGGATTATATACGCAGAGCGGAGGAGAGAGCACGAGACGATCCACCTCATCATTCTCAGTGATTTTGTTTATTTTTGGACATTTAGACATTTGGATCTGCCACAAATTTTTGGATATTTTGTTTATGTTCGTTGGTCATTGTGTTGGATATTTTTTGTGTATGTTGTGATATATGGATGTTTGGAGATATTGTGTTGTCAACATGGATATTTGTTGGATATATTGGATCGGATATGTTATATTTGTGTATGGTGGATGCTGAATATGTTATGTTACAGGGAATAGTCTCTTTCCTGCAAATTTTTTCAAAAATATTTTAGTTAGAGACGGATGATCGACGGTTTGCGACGACTTTTGCAGGTAACGACGGATAACCGACGGGTTACCGTCTAACTTTTGCAGATAGCGACGGTTGCCCGACGGGATTATCCGTCGGCCTGTTTCTGGAAAAAATTCACGACGTGTTGGCGATGGACATCCCGTCGCTCATATTCTAGAAATATGGAAGATATCCAGAAGCGCGGCGATGGATTATCGTCGCCAAATCGCCGCTAATCCAAGGGGTAATGTATTTAGTGACGGTCTTGCGACATCTTCGCGACGAGCTATCCGTCGCTAATTGTATGAATACAAAATAGCGACAGATGAGCGACGAATGGCGACGGAATACCCGTCGCTCATGTTCTGGAAATATGGAAGATTTCCAGAAGAGTGGCGACGGATTATCCGTCGCTCCCCGCCGCTAATCCGACGAGATTAGCGACACTTTAGCGACGGATATTGCGTATCAAAAACCCTCTGATATGGTTAGCGACGGTTTGGCGACGCCGTATCCGTTGCTAATTATATGAATATATTAAATATTTAAACAGTCGAAGTTGAAGAGAAGCCGTCGGCCTGCGTCGTTAAAAGTTTTTATTTTGCCAACGTAAATCCGTCGCTAATTAGTCGCAAAGCGGCGGACTAGCGACGATCTAGTTATAGCGACGAGGATATTCCCGACGGATTTTTTTAGCCCGTATCCGTCGAAAATCCGTCGGTAACATGATTTACCGACGGATATCCGACGGATATGGCCGTCGCTAAATCGTTGTATTTTAGTAGTGTGGAGATGATGTCGATTGATGCTTGATGATAGGGGACTAGATCCTCATGTCGAACCTCGTATCGACCTATAACCTAATTTATTATCAATTTGGACTCACCATAGGCTTCGAGGTAGTCGACCCCAACAATTTGGCGAGCTGGAGCCCGATGATAAGAGCGTTATACTCGACGACATTAATAGTGCATGATTCCATAGGAGAATACGCATGTTGAATGACCAAGTCTTCAGGAGTACCAGGATCATGCATACTCCTGCAATAATTTTGCCTTTGGGACCTGTTCTTGATGCACCATCAAAGAACATTCCCAGACGGGATTATCGGTGACTGTTGGACTCCAAGACCTCATCGGGAATACTGTCATAAAGTTTTAAAAATTTGGGATAGGATGTGCCGCCAAGAAGTAAGCCAGCGCTTGCCCCTTAACCATTTTTTGTGGAACGAATACCATGTCGTAAGGCATTAGCAAGATTGCCCATGTGGCCAACCGTGAGTTTAGTGCTCCCGACTTTGTCATAAGGACTCTGAAGGGGTTGACCCTAGAGATGACGTGAATTGTTTGTCCATCTACATAGTGGCGCATCTTTTGGATAGTGAAGACTACTAGGGCAAGACACTCTTTCTTCATAGGATTATATCAATGTTCGGCACCAATTATGGTCCTGCTCAGATAATAGATTGTACATGGCTTTATTGCTTTTCTGGGCTAGTAAAGCACTGAGAGAATGGTCCATCGTTCGGACATATAGTAAAAAGGGCCTCCCCATGACCGGTGCCACCAGGACCGGGGGACTGGTTTGATATTTCTTGATGTCGTCGAACGCCTACTGGCATTCTTCAGTCCAGACATAAGAAACCCCTTCTTTATTAGTTTAGTGAAGGGTTGGCATCGCCCAGAAAGATTTAGTATGAATCTTCGAATGTATGCCAAACGTCCTTGTAGGCCTCGAAGCTCACGGAGGTTCTTCGGAGGAGCCATGTCCAGGATGGCCTTGGTCTTTTTAGGGTCAATGTGAATACCGTTGGCTGTGACGCTGAAGCCCAGGAACTTGCTGGAAAACCCCAGGAAAGACTTATTTGGGTTCATCTTTAGCAGATGTGTCCGTAAAGTCGAACACCGTCCTCAGGTCCTCCAATGGTTGGCCTTCCTCGACTTTTGACGACAATGTCATCAATATAATATTCCACCATTTTTGGAGGTATTTGTAAAATATGGTACTCATAGCCCGCTGATATGTCGCCCCAGCATTCTTCAAACCGAAAGGCATTACTGTGTAACGTAGATTTCTTTTGAGGTTCGGAATGAGGTATGCTTTTCATCGTTAGGGAACATTTTGATCTGGTTTTAGCCCTAAAACCCATCCATGAAGGACAACGTTCGAAACTACAAGTATTGTCGATCATTACGTCGATGATCGAAAGGGAAAACTTGTCTTTTGGACAGGCCAATTTGAGATCCCTAAAATCTATGTAGACTCGAATCTTTTTATTCTTCTTGGTGATGGAAACGTTATTGGCCACCCAATCTAGATGTTGCTCCTCGTGAATGAAGCCACTGTTTATGAGTTTGTCCACTTCTTTCTCGATAGCATCCATGATGTTGGGATGAAAGCGATGGTTGCTGCTTAACAGGCTTAGCGTTCGACAGAATGTTAGGCGCATTGCGACTTATTGGTCTAGACTCGACATGTCTTCATAGCTCCAAGAGAAGACATCGATGTACTCTCGATAAGTTGTATCGGAGATTCTTTGTCTTTCCCGGGCAGGCTTTTGATAATAAAGATAGGTTTAGGTGAAGCCTTATTTCCTAGGTCGATCAGAATGACCTCATCTTCGGTGGAAGGTTCTTGCTGTTCAAAGCACCACTTCCATTAGGATCCTAGGCGTTGAGCCCAGGGTTCTTCTTCGAAGAATTCCAGTGTTTGGTCTTCCACATCGACTGGGGGTTTGCAGAGACCATATTGACTGACAATATCTTCTTGAAAGCCTGGCTGATACTGGTATCAAAGTCCTAGGCCGAGAGAGGAGTGGAGTGCATCATGACCTCAGGTTCTGAACTCTCCAGAGTTGTTGTGGGTATAACATAACTCAACGCCTAACGAGTACATTTGTAGTAGTTTTGAGGCTTTCCTTTTGGAACATGAAGTCGTAAGGGAAGGCGTCGGCCCTTGCCATAGTTCAGACCTATGCCTTTTGTCAAGTTATATCCGATCTTCTGGATGAGGTGTTTGGCTTGGTTAGTGCAACGGTAGATATGCATCTTGCCGTTATCGGGTTCTGGTTAAGCGGGAATGAGTCTTTGGGACGTTCTTCGTCATTCTTTCTTGCTGGAACCACAAGTAAGCATTTTGGGATGGGACAACTCGACTTGCAAGATTAGCAGTTGTCACTTGTGTTTTTAATATATAGAGCGTTATCTAAGAAGTACATAGTATTCCAGTACGCATAAGAATAATTCAAAGATAATTTTCTATTAATAAAATACGCAATTTTATCCGAGGATTACATCATCTAAAAAGGGTGCCTCAGCATTGGCACACATGTAGTCCCCTAATTCTTCATCAGTGAGAACCCGGGCCGCCATGGAAGAAGGTAATGGATACCTCCGCTTCAGCTAACCACCATAGAGCTGGAGCCGGAGGATCTTGCGACTTCAGGACTGCTTTTGGGGCCTTTTGAGGCAACTTGACCCGGATAGATTCCCGACTTCCTGCTGACGACGTCGGAGACATGGGAGTAGAGCCTTTCTTCGAAGCTTAACAATAAGAGGAACTGACGTTTGGGGAGGCTTCCCTCTCAGTCGAACTCTCAACGGTTCTTCGGCAACCGTTGTGGTCTCTACTTCATCGTCTGTATCGTCATCCTAAGGGACTAATTTATACAAGTCAACATCTGTGCAGTAAGCCTCGATTCTCGAAATGGGTCAATGTCAGTGAACTCAGTTTTGATGGTCTCGTCACTAGCCACATACTTCATATATTGATGGAGGGTTGATGGCACGATCATGTACTCGTATATCTGGTCGACCCAATAACATGTTGTAGGATATGTCTGCATCAATGACATAGCAAGTCACATCCATTTGGAGGTCCCTATCTGCCATTTCAGGTAGATCTTGCCCAAGGGCTCACTCTTTTCTGCGTTAAAACTGCTGATTATAGTGTTGGATGCGGTCAGCCGGTGTATTAGTATCTCCAAGGTCAGGAGCAAACTTTGGGGAATTATGCTGAGAGAAGATCCATGGTCGATATGAATACGATCGACCTTGATGGCCCCAATATACCTGTATAATACAGGGGTCTATTGTATCGATTATTCTTCAGCAACATATCTTGCTGAGTGAAAGTATGTTCGAAATTGTTTCGACCATATTCTGACAATGTGGGTAGGTGGTAGGATCCTCCTTGGACGGTTGGACCTGGCTTTGGAAAGAATCAGCATTCTGAACGTCTTGCTGAGGGCGTCCCGAGTCTCTTTAGAGAGACAGAGGAGCTCGAAGAGCGACAACATGGCTGGAGTATTGGCAAGTTGTGCTAATATGTCAAAGTTATAGGTCTTGATCGCCCCACCGCTGAGTCTTTCCTCAGAGGTTTGTCATCGCGAACCTTCTTCTGCTTCTTCTTATCTACTATAGAAGGTTGAGATGGACCTACTTCCGAAGTATCAGTCGGTGGCAGCAGCAAGGGGAGGTACCTCTTCTTCCAGAGCCTGGTTGTCCTCTCTCGCTGATGAGCTGAGCGGGTGGTAACCTGGGCGTCATCAGTCGAGGCAGAAATTGTACAACACGACTTAGATTTCTTCCCTTAATAGAGCGTAATACGGGCCGCATCATGTCTGGGACGAGATCGGATTGACCTACATAACTTTGTCTTGCGGTGATGAAAGCGGGATAAGGCCCTGAGCATTGTCACGGGCTGTGTCACGCCCCAGTCCCAAAATACAGGACCGAGCCACGTGGTATAGGCCAGCTACGTATTCAACCAGACTCTAATCCGACTTGAATATATATAAGCTATTCGAAATGGTTTAACTATCACTACATCAACTCTATATCTCAATCCAAGTAACAGAAATATGAGAAAGAGAAATATGAATACTAGTCTGTAGCCCAATAATCATGCTTGCCCAAATAGACTCGAAAAGATAATATGAGTCTATAAATACTAAGCTACTAAGCAGATACACATAGCAATAAATGAAACATATAATTCTGAAAGATTGAATACCTGTAATAAATGAATACCATCAACAATCCAACAAGGCGCTCAACAAAACCTACTTAGCCAACCTAGAAGAAAACTAGGTCCTCAGAGGACGCAATAAGGTACATAATATTAGGCCAAGTGTACAACAATAATGAATAAATAAATAAAGTATAGTAAGACTGAATAAGTGGGTGAATCTAACATAACTAACTAATATAAAAATGCAATTTGAGAACATCACTCGAACACGCGGGCTGTCATAGTGTACTCCGAAGATCTGGTACAGAACTTCGGTAACTATGAAACAATTGTAGTTCCGATAAGGAACTGTGGTAATTATGAATATCCGAGGCTCTGGGTAAGAGGCAACAGTAATAATCTGGAAAAGTAGCCCAAGCGCACGGTGTATGCTTCTTTCCGCCATGTGACTTCATGAATTGTATCCACGAGTCGTTCGGCCAGAACCTCTAACAAGGACAAGGAGTCATAATAGAAAAGTAACAGTGCATGTAATCAATATCATTGTCCAAGAATCGGACTTGATTTCTGTATATCAAGATGTAATGTACGTAAATCCACCAGTAATATAGTGTCACATGAACATGTCCTAGGGTCAGGTGTGCCCCGCAACGAATTATCATGGTAACGTAAATGTGAATTGTAAGCCCACTTCTCGATTTTATTATATTATTATTTGATTATGATTTACCATATGGCCATTCGGGGTTATTTTTGGACCCAGTATTTTATTTAGGTTCTAGAACGTCAAAAACTATTTCTATTTTCTAATTTTTTTGGATTTTTTAGTATTTTGGAATTACTTTGATAGTAAAATATAGGAAAAACCTATTTTCTAGGACTTTTGGATTTTATTGTGCTAGCCTAAGAGCAATATTGACCCCAAATATTTTTCTAGGGTTCATTACACTATTTTATATTTTTAGAATTTTTTCATATTTTTTAGAATATTTAAGTATTTATTTATTAAGGTTTATATATTTTCAATGGCTTCCAATATTTATTATGAGGCTATTTGGAACTAATATGAGGTAAAGCATTTTATTTATATTCTAGAAGGTTAAATATATTTTCTAAAATTTTCTAGAATTTTTCTGGAATTTTTAGAATTTTATTTGAGTTTATTTGGCTCTCAAATGATTTTTAAATCATTTTTTGAATTTAAATCAACATTTACCCAGTCAGCAGGCCAATCAGCATCCAGTCAGCACCTGCTGGCCCACCTGTCAGCCTTACAGGCAGCCCAGTAGTCAGCACAGTCAGCGCTGACTGTGCTGAGGGTTTCCATATAGGAGCCAAGCCAAGCCAAGTTCGGTTAAGCCGAGCTGGCTGCAGGCAACCGCTCGATCAGAGCTGGGGGAGCGGATGGATGCCAAGTGGCAGCGCAAGCCGCCACCCAAATGGCTCCCCGACTCATATTCTTATATATATATTTTCTGATTTCGAAAAACCTAGATAATAGCAGCAGCCTTTTAGAGAGAGAGTTCATCTAGGGTTTCCAACTTCCCGAAGCAATTGCCGTCAACTCCGACCTCCTTTTTGTATGTCATTTTTTAGTTGGATTTGTATTGAGGTATACTTTCTAATAGTAATTTATTTTCATCAAATCTAAACCTTAATTTCTATAAAATTCGTAGAGTATTAGTTGTCCGAAACTTGACATGGTTTCGATGTTTTCGAGATTCCGGGAGAACCAAAAATCGAAATCATGAACCATTTGAAATTTCGAAAAGCTAACAAGAGCTCTATGACATACATTTTTTCAGAAATTATTTGTTTATCTAGTATTTTAGTTATTCTGTTGAACTCATAATTGATCAGTTGATCACCGTTTTGGTCACGATTAGCCATAACGGCAATATCTTTAGACCGAAACGTGATTTTGCGGCATGGTTGATTCCAGCACACTCGTGGCGCTGAAATCTACTAAGGTGCAATTTCAAAATCTAAAGTTCACGACGTTTGACTATTGTAAACGGCACGCCTCGATTTGCGTGCCATGGTTTCCAAAATTGGAAACATGACTTTTGATGGCCAAACTTGTATGTTTAGATTATATTCAGATTATTATTAGGTTAAATTAGGTATTTAAGTGAATTATTTAGAATTAACTATTAATAGATTAGTTAACCCATTAGCCACTTATTCCATGAATTTAGAACTAGAACATTAGAATTGACTTGTGGTTTTTGTGCTCGATTCGTGGTACGATATGTGTTATAGGTTGACAGCTTCTAGATTGGCAACTTCCTCATCCTCGACTTGTGAATTCGGTTTGTGCAAGGATTCAGGCAAGTACAGTATTGCATTTATGTTTTAGTTCATTATAACGTTTTCTCTATCGTTTCTTGTTTGATATCCCATTAAGACATTACTTGATATTCCGTGGACACAAGATTTGACACCCTAGTTATTGTATCCTTCTTAGTGTAACATTGACCGTTATTGATTGTTAGAGAGTCAGGAGGGAAAATACTCGGTAAGTACGTGAACAAACCCAAATATTTTGATTGTGGATAGCTAAGTCATACACCCTATGAGTTAGCGGTACCCTATTATTGTGGATAGCCATCGTATGATGTGCCGTATTAGCCCAGTCATTCACGTATTAAAGGTATTTCACACACACATAGTTGTTCCTATTTTTTCTTTATCTAGTTCTAGTTCATATCTTGCTAGCTCATATCTTGCTAGTACATGCCTTGCTAGTTACATTCTGCTAGTTCATATCTTGCTAGTTCATATCCAGTTAGTTCATCTCTTGCTAGTTCTTTATATACCCTTGCCATCATTGTTTCTCGTTGTTCTAACTTATTTTGGACTAATAACATTAATTGCAATATGGTTGTACTCTGCTCCTTTCCTGACTGGATCGTTGTTATAGGTGAGGTTGACGTGCCTACTCTTGCGCTATGGACCATACGAGGGGGAGATAGAAACTTGAAGGCCAAACCATAGAAGACTAGTTAGATATGGGATAGTTATCTATAATTATAAAAGTTTATATTCTTCTTCAAGTGTAAAACTCCTAAATTTTGTAAAGTTGATTTAGTTGTTGTGAATGAGCAGTTAGTATTTATGAGCATTTGTTTATTGCGGGCTAGACAACATACTACCGCCGATACTGCGGCGTAGGCTGGGCTTGGACACGTCTCGTATCCGAAAATCGGGTACGGGTCGTGACATTAATATCTAGTATCGATACCCGATGGCGCTAACGTCCATGGGCACCCGAATGTGAGTCGGACGTGAAGTACCGAACACGGCCCTAGGTGTTGCAATAACATAATCAAACAAATATTTAAAAGTTAAATATACAAATTAAAGTACAAAAATGGCAAGGTACACTTACCTGGAGTTGTCCAATCTGTGCAAGACTGCAGTACCAAGGTCTATCCCGCTATCCATGGTTCAATAACCTATCAACCATAATACCTATCAACCCATTCACAATATATATATATATATATATATATATATATAATATATATATATATTATATATATATATATATATATATATATATCACACACGAAGATACACGTATGACTAAAACTCCCACCTAGAGAGCTTGGGTCGTTCTAGTCCCATATTACCTTAGGTTATCTAAGAAACTTGTAATTATATTGCCTAGAACTAGGTCTCACTAGTCTCTATAATTATTGCCAAAAATGAGTGGTAGATTCAAAATTTCAAGTTTGTACCTCGTTATTCATACAACAAAACTATGACTCGCAAATCGAGACAAGATGATCAGCCGTAAGATTAACAATCTTATCATAGCGGTCCATATGGTCACCTAGTCAATTTAGCTATGTGAGATCACTGGAATCGATTGATCTCAGTTTCGACGTACGGATTCGAGATACGAATATAAATAGAAATTAATTATAATTAATAGTGATATATAAAGGAAAACCTACAGACATCATCGGATGATGAAACAAACATCATCAACATGTTTAGAATGGTTAAATTAGCTAGAATAGCCTATCCAAAAGTCCAGTTTGGACACATCGACAAAATGGTAATTTTGGGTCAAACGATGTCCATCGTGGGACCCGCTTTGAACCGAAAAAATGCTAGGATAAAAGTCCTCTAAACTTAGCAAACTATGTCCAGAGTCAGAATGATGATACGAACTCAACGGTATATTTAGAATTGGATTCCGATGAGCCAATCTCAAAATGACCTGTACTCGGTTTGTAGGACTAGTTTGCACAAAATCTGTGCCATAGCCAGATTATACCAAATCTAGTAAAATAATGTCACGGGTCCAGAATGATGATACAAACCCAATAGTATATCCAGAATTGGATTCCGATGAGTTGATCTCAAAATGACCTATTGATCCAGACACTGGGACCCGTTTTGCATAGAATGCGAGCCGGGTCACGTTGCTCCGATCTCAGCAAATTATATATAAATTTTAGCCAAATGATGCCACGAATCTACTAGTGGAGTCAGAACTGAAATTCGGAGTCCCGGATTCAAACTTAGAATTTTATAAGTTAGAAATTACGGTTTAGAGGCCAACTTTGGTGTCAATTTCAACTAGCTAAAATTCTTGTGGCACGAAGGTGGTTATACCTGTTGTTCATAATACTAGTGGCGTATCAGACAGAGCTACGATGGCGAAGAAAACAAATCCACAAAGTTGGCTCCACAAATTATCAAAAATAAACAATTATTTGCCCACTTCGCGACCAGTTTTGACATAGTAAATGATCGAATTAACGGCTAAAATTTAGGTGGAGGTAGAGCTATAAGCCGAGACTGTAAAGGAGAAAAGAGTTCGACGTTCCAACGGTCAAATTTTTTTAAAAAATGCACGAAGTTGCTATCCGAGGTACAATTTTTGAGTTCAATCTCGCTCGTCACGACGGATTTCGGGTGAAATGCATGAATAGCCCGTGTATCCCGTCGAGAGGTAGGTGACACATCTAGTGGGTCGCCGAAGTTTGCTAGGCTCGTGGGGGTGGCCGTGGAGCACCTCAGAGGTTGTCGCTACTCGCCTGTGATGCGCACCGTGCCTGCCCTACTGGCCGCGCTGCTACTGTACAGTGGCATCCTGTCATGGGTAGCGATGCTGGTGCACGCACGGGGGACTACTGCCACGTGGTGGGGTCGCACGCTGTAGTGGTCGGAGGTGCACGGGGAGCCATGACCCAACC
>JANAVB010009000.1:913806-948806 GCA_029216955.1 Iris pallida
AACCCATGTAAATCTTGAAAAATCATCAACAATAACGAATGCATAAAGCTTGCCACCAAGACTAGCTATTCTACTAGGACCAAATAAATCCATATGGAGTAGTTGCAGGGGTCTAGTAGTACTTACAGAGTTGATGGAATGAAATAAGGATTTGGTTGCCTTGTTTAATTCACATTCGGCACATACCATGTCCTTTTTGAATGTGATATCGGGCAATCCTCTCACTAGCTTCTTGGTCGATAGCCTGGATATAGCATCCATGTTGGCATGACCAAGACGCTAGTGCCAAAGTAGTCGTTCGTCTTTGTGGGCATATAGACATCTTCCTGTATTGTTAGTATTTATAGAAAGATAAAAAATATAGATGTTGTCCTCTCTTTTCCCTTCAAAAGCAATGTCTCCCGTTGACCTATCATAGATGCAGCAATTGTTTTGTCCAAAGTTAATATCATATCCATGATCAGCAAGATGACTAATGCTGAGTAGGTTATGCTTTAACTCGGTCATTAGGCAGACATCCTTTATTACAGTAGAAGGAGGATGACCAATGATACCATTACCTATTATGTGCCCTTTGAGATTGTTACCGAAGGATACGTATCCTTCACTCTTCATCGATAGTGATGCAAAAAGATTTGCGTCTCCCGTCATATGTCGCGAGCATCCACTATTGAGAATCCACTTACTTTCAGTTGAGGAGGGAAGGTCCACCTACATCAAGAGTAGATGTGACCTTTGGTACCCGAGTTCTTGAGGGTCCTGAAAAGTTAGTCTTTGGGAACCATGCATATATCTTTTTATCTACTAGTCTTCTAACTCTACACTGTGGTGAGATGTGTCCATGTGATCCACAGTAAGTACAGATAGCATTTTTATTCACATTAGGAGCATGAGAATGATATCTATAATGAGCAGAAGTATGATTATTAGCATGATGATGATGAGTATGCATAGAATGCTATGGAGTGGCATGGTGATATTGTCTATGGTGATGTGGTTTATATGGCATGGCATTGTGATGTTGTCTATATGGCATGATATGATGATTTTGTCTATATGGCATGACATTGTGATGTTGTCTATATGGCATGACATGATGATCTTGTCGATATGGCATGGCATGGTGATGTTGTCTATATGGCATGACATGATGATCTTGTCTATATGGCATGGCATGGTGATGATTTCTATATGTAGAGTGATGTTGGTTGTGTCCTTGTGCAGCATGATGAGTATGAGAAGTATTCTTACGTGTATGTGGTTTTTGTGTTTTATGAAAGTTAGTGTACATAAAAGCATGGTTACGTGCTGCATGAGGATGATGTGGTTGACTAGCATGAGTGGTGTTGTGCCCATGTGATTGGGTTTGAGGTTGACCAACCTGTTTTCCCAATTTGGTTTCTAATCTCTTAGAAACAGCTTGCAGTTCATCAACCTTAATATTTAAGCCATATATTTTAGTCATTGAAACCTTGTGTCTACTCTTTTCTTCAGCAAGCAACGTGTTGAGTGTTGTAATTTCTTGTGTCTGTTGCTCAATACGTGTTTCAGCATCATGTAAGCTTAATTTAAGCTTGGATACTTCATTAGTGACATCAGTGGGTGACGTGTCTCTAACATTATCAAGAAGTAAAGAAATTCTTTGTATTTCGTCTTCAAGACTTTTGATTTTGTCCTTGGCATATTTGTATTTACCGATGACCTTTTTGTGATCATCGAGTAAATCAGTAAAGGCATCGCCAAGTTCATCAAAAGAGAAGTCATCTAAAGTTTCGTTAGATACCTTGTTGGAAGATGCCATTAGGTACACATTTGCCTTGTCTTGAGGAGAGTCTTTTTCTTCCTCGGAGTCACTCGCTTCACTTTCATGCCAAATGCTTGTGTTGGCATATTTCTTTGATGAGTTCTTTTTGTATGGCTTCTCATAGCGGTTGCTCTTCTTCAAGAATGGACAGTCTTTTCGGACGTTCCAGTCTTCTTGCAGCCATAGTAGGTTGGCTCTTCTTCATCGTCTTCTTGTGATTCCTTCTTCCTTCGATTGAAGCGAAGGAATTTTCTGAAGTTGCGAACCATGAGAGCTTGGTCTTCATCATCCGAGTTGTCGTCTTCGGTCTCATCGTGATCAGCCCTTCGTCGATGAGCTTTGAGTGCGATCTCCCTGGTCTTCGGAGCAGGCTCTTCGAAGTCCTTGAGGTCAAGCTCGTGAGTCATGAGTTTACCCATCAAGGTCTCCATTGACATTGTTGTGAGATCGTTTCCTTCTATGATGGCTGTCACCTTAGGGTTCCAAATCTTTGGTAACCCTCTAAGCAACTTGCGAATCTTCTTATGATTTGAATATTGTTTTCCAAGTGAAGACAGGGGGTTGATGATGTCGAGAAATCTTGTGAACATCTGTGTGATCGTCTAGTTTGGCTTCATCTTGAATGCCTCGTATTCTTGCGTAAGACGACTGATTTTTGATTCCTTGACTTGGGTGGTTCCTTCATGCGTCACTTCTAGAAGCTTCCATACTTCGTGGGATGTGGTGCATGTGGATACCCTGTTGAACTTATTTCTGTCTATAGCACAGAATAAAGCATTAATAGCTCTAGCGTCTAGACTTGCCTGTTTCTTCTCTTCGTCAGAATATTTGTCATGTGATTTCTCAATGAGATCACCGTTGACAACTATCCTGGCGGGCTTTTTGTAGCCGTCAGTGACGACTGTCCACAGGTCGAAGTCTAGAGACTTGAGATAGAAACTCATCCTTGTTTTCCAATACGTGTAGTTAGTTCCATCAAATAGGGGAGGCCTATGAGTGGACTGTCCTTCACCGTGATTGGAAATCAAGGATTGTGTGGTTGCCATGGATCAGCTCTAGGATGTAAATCCTTGTAAAGAGAACAGAGCTCTGATACCAATTGAAGAACAGTTTGGCAACTCTAGAGGGAGGTGAATAGAGTTTATATAGAAAATAACCGATTAAAAAATAACTCTTTCACGATCTATGAATAATCAGAGCAAAAAGCGGAAAGTAAATGAAGAGCAAGAAAGCATACGTAAACACAGCGATTTTAACCTGGTTTCCCTCGTGGAGGACTAGTCCAGGCCTGAGAACTCTAGCTCAGGATTAAATCTACTATTTGTGAAATAGTAGTTTACAACCCGTGCCTTTTCTTCAGAAGAGCACGTCAACTTCTTACAGAGGATCGCAGTGGCGATTTGCTTGGAATTGTCCAAGCGACTTTTTCAACTCTTGCACAAGAATCCTAACTGAGAGATGCTGAGCACTCGAGACTTAGGAGGCTTGTGGCTAGTAGATGGGAAGGGTATGGCTTATTTGAGCTATAAGAGAGAAGAAAAGAGAAGATTGGATGATTTGAAATGAGAGAATTCATGCCCTATTTATAGTGTTTTTATAGGCAGAATTCGGCCAGAATTCGGGTAGGAAAATTCAAAAATTTGGCCGTTGGACAACTAGCAACCAGCTAACCCTAAAATTAGGGTTCCTGATTTCTAGGGGACAGAGTTCGGCCCGAACTCTGTGTGGAGGCAGAGTTCGGCCCGAACTCTGTCTCTAGAGCACAGAGTGGTTCAAAGGAGACCATTGGGCAATTTCTGGTTTGGTGGAGCTTGGGATTATTGGGTAGGCTATAGTCTAAGTTTCAAGAGCTCAGCATGACTCAGATTACATTTGTCTAGACTCAAAGAAAATGTAAAATACAGACTTGAATACAACTGAGCTGTTGTCTGTCTTGAGCTTAATGCAGACGTCGTGTGTCGTATTGAATTAATACAGATATTATTTAGTCAATGTTGTCAATATTTGGTTGACTGTGACTTTGTGTCAATAAGGTCGAATTAGAACCCTATTGAGAATATAGCACGCTGTATTGACAGCTTCAGCCCACAAGTATCTAGGTAGACTAAACTGGTTTAACATTACTCTAGCCATTTCAGATAGAGTCCTATTCTTACGTTCCACAACTCCATTTTGTTGCAGAGTCCTAGGGCAAGAGAATTCATGCAGATAACCATGTGTGTCACAAAATTGCTTGAATTCTACATTTTCTCAAATTTGCCGCCATGATCACTACGAATACGAGTAATCATGAACCCTTTTTCATTCTGTACTTTCTTACAAAAGTTGACGAATTCTGATAATGCATCGTTCTTGCGTGCAAGAAAATAAACCCATGTATATCTAGAAAAATCATCTACAATCACAAATGCATATAACTTACCACCTAGACTAGCAATTCTACTTGGTCCAAATAAGTCCATATGCAACAGTTGTAAAGGTCTAGTGGTACTTACAGCGTTCTTGAATTTGAATGTGGATTTTATAGCTTTGTTCTTTTCACATTCACTACATACCGTATCCTTCTTGAAAGAAATATCCGGTAAGCCGCGTACCAACTTCTTTGTAGATAGTCTTAAAATTGTATCCATGTTTGCATGACCGAGTCTCATATGCCATAGTTGACTCTCAATGCTTTTGGCCATCAAACATCTACCTGCTTTGTTAGCATCTTCTAACAAATAGAAAACATATATGTTGTCTTCACTAATACCTTCAAATATAGTACTACCAGTTGAACTATCAACTATAGTACATTTATCTTTTACGAAGTTAATACCATAACCGTGATCAGCTAAATGGCTTATGATGAGCAGATTATGTTTTAACTCGGTAACTAGACAAACATCTTTAATCACTGGATAGGGAGCCTTACCAATGTCATCGATATCGATTATGTACCCTCTTAAATTATTACCAGAGGAGACGTATCCTTCTTTATTCCTCTTCGACAGTATTGCGAATAATGAAGCGTCACCGGTCATGTGCCGTGAGCAACCGCTGTCGAGGATCCATTTGCTCCTAGCATGTGAAGGGGGTCCCACCTACAAAATAATTTACAGATGAAACTCTTGGTACCCATTTCTTGTAGGGTCCTGACTGGTTAGTTTTTGGTATCCATACATAAACATTTAAATCTACTAACTTTTTGATTCTACATGCAGAAGATATATGACCAATGAGGCCACAATAATGATATTTAGCATATTGAGTGTTGAAAGTAGTGTGAGGTGCATGATTGGTAGGTTTTGGTTTTCTAGTATAGAAAAATGCATGCCTATTTATCTTCTTGGGCATAGTTTTGGTATGGTTTGGTCTGACAGTGTTGGGCGTGTTCCGATGATTCGGTAATTGACACGTGTTAGAATAGGAAGCAGCAACTTCAGGCCGTTTTTCTAAACTAATTTCCAACCTTTTGGAAGTGTCATATAATCTAGTATAGTCAGATGTGAGTGATTCTAATCTGACCTGTGCACACTGGAGACTCTTTCTCTCCTTATATAGGTCTTTCTTTAACTGGGTAATAGTTTGGTCTTTTTCTTCGGATAGCTTAACAGTCTAGTGTAACAACAACTTAATAGAAGAAAGCTCACCATACTCATTTGAAGAGTCATTATCTCTAACATGATCTAGTAGGTCGGTAAGTCTTCCTATTTCACCTTTGTACTCTTTGAGTACCTTCTTAGAGGTTTCATATTTACTACGCAGTTTCATGTAATCATTTAGCAGGTCACTGAAAGCCTCTCTTAGTTGCTCAAAGGTGAAATCATCATAAGGGTCAAATAAAGGATTAGTGATTACCTGATCGCAAGCCATCAAGCATACATTTGTAGTGTCATCTGATTGTTCGTCTTCTGAGTCGCTGGCTTCACTTTCATGCCATATGCTTGTGTTGGTGTACTTTCTTGATGTAGATTTCTTCAGGTAGCCTTTGTCATATTTGCTGCTTTTCTTTGATGATGATGTTGTTGGACAGTCTTTCTTCATGTGTCCTTTCTTCTTGCATCCGTAGCAAATAGGATCTTCCTCGTTGTTGATGTTGTTGTCTTTTGTTCTCTTGTTAAATCTCATGAACTTCTTGAATTTTCTTACCAGAAGAGCTTGATCTTCAGAGTCGGAGTTGCTGTCATCAGAGTCGTCTTCGACAGTTCTTCTATGTTGAGCCTTGAGAGCGATCGACTTCTCTGACTTATCCTTTAGTGTAGCAACTTCAAAGTCTTGAAGTTCTAACTCGTGAGTGAGTAGCTTACCCATGAGTGTTTCCAGAGATATTGTTGAGAGGTCGTTCCCTTCAATGATTGTTGTAGCCTTTGGAATCCAGTTCTTTGTAAGAGCTCGTAGAAGTTTGCGAATCTTCTCATGGTTACTGTAATCCTTGCCTAGTGAAGACAAAGGATTTACAATATCCAAGAATCTTATAAACATCTGAGTGACTGATTCACTTGGCTTCATTTTGAACGCCTCGTACTCCTGAGTAAGTCTGCTGATCTTTGACTCCTTGACTTGTGTTGTTCCTTCGTGAGTTACTTCGAGAAGTTTCCATACTTCGTTTAATGTTGTACAAGTAGACACCCTGTTGAATTCAGTTCTGTCTAAAGCACAAAATAAAGTGTTAATAGCACGTGCGTCAAGACTGGCCTTTTTTTTTCCTCCTCTGTATATTTGTCATAGGGTTTTTCAACTAAAACTCCATCAACATTAATACGAGGGGGCTTTTTATAGCCATCAATAACTACAGACCATAAGTCAAAATTAAAAGATTTTAGAAAGAAACTCATACTTGTTTTCCAATAAGTGTAATTTGTGCCGTCAAACAGTGGAGGTCTGTTTATGGCTTGGCCTTCACTTGTGAATTTCACAGTTGCCATGTGTAATGCTGTGATCTATATAACAATTGAATATAACTGCAATTTTACCTTGCTTTACCTGTATAACCCACTCTGATACCAATTGTAGGAACGAAATCGTAAAGCAGAATACTCTAAGGGGGGGTGAATAGAGTAGGCAGCGAAATATTGCTAATAAAAAATCTCGTTAGCAGTTAGGTCACAGATATAATAATAATCACAAAATAAATGACAGTAATAAAAATTGATCAGAAGGCAAACGCAAACACCGAGATTTATACTGGTTTTTCTTTTGTGAGGACTAGTCCAGTCGGAAGAACTCTAGCTTCCAGCTGAATCCACTATTAGAAATTTTTGCAAGTTTTCATACGAAGTCCTTGCAACTTCTACAGACGCGAGCTTTGATACGAAGAACTCAACCAACTTCAATTGTGAAGAGTTGTATCTTCAATCAAGCCTCTGATTACAACCGCTCTGAAACTTCTAGACCGTACCGTACTGGCAAATCGACTAGAGGATTGTAACTGGCTTGGAATTTGAAAATGTCAGCTTTTGAGAACTTCTTGGAAGAAAATGTAAGCTTTAGAAGAGAAGAGATTGGAAGTGAATTGGTGATTTGAAATGATCGAAATTCTTCTCTATTTATAGTTTTTTCAAAGACAGAATTCTGGCAGAATTCGGGCAGAACTCTGGCAGAGCTCTTTGTAACAAACCGCAACTGAAGGGTGACCAAGTTCAAAATCAAACGTTCACATAACGTTCAACTTGGCCGAACTCTGGCCGAGTTCTGCTAGGGTTCTGCCAGTTGATTTTGAGAAAATTGTTTTGGCTTTTTCAAAAATCCTTCAGAAACTTTTTGTAAAATAGGATGCTTTTTAAAAATATAGTCATTTTTAAAAGGATAGGGTGATTTTGAAAAACGATTCCGTACAGCCTATTTGCCAGTATGACTTGGTGTACAATGTATTCCTAGACTCAATAAAATAAAAAATTACATTGCTTTAAAGAAAATACATTCGGAGTGGCAAACAGCTTCAGTCTTGAACATAATAGATATCCATTATTGAGCAGTATCCAAAACGTCGTAGGTAAACATCTGAATTGCCTTGTATTTATATCAAGACAGAGTGTGATCAATTATTAAAATCAGGTTTGACCATGACCAATGGGCCAACACGAAGCGCTGGTTAAGGGTCCTCCAGATACCTCTAGGCAGGTTCCCCTGACCGAAGATGTGATCAATAGTCTCCATCTGATGGTCTGAACAGCAATTGCAGGTTGATGCTAAGCTAATCCTGATGGTGTTGAAGATATCGTCAGTGGACAATTTTTTTCTAATGGCTCTCCACATGAGGAAGGATCACTTCTTAGGGATGCAGTTGTGCCAACAGTGAGCAGTGATTTGATGCGGCTGGCCAATCCCATGGACATTGGATCTAGCCGATCTTACTGAAAATGCTTCGGATGCCTCGAACGTCCATCTCAGGGCATCGGCCTCTCGCCCGATTCTTAGACCACTGAGACGGACGCTATTCTCCGTTTCGGTGTCGTCCCATGCACGCATCTTATCCCAGTCCCAGTCGTCGGTAATATGGTTCCACATGTCCTTGATCCTACAGTCTCTCGGGGTTTTCGTAAGACTAGGAATCAAGCTATCCCCTAACCATCTCTTCCGGAATGGGTCTGACTCGCCGGTACCCAGTTGTAGTCTTATAGCAGGCTCGGCAAGGTCACGCCCGATTAGGATACGACGCCAAGCCGCAGAAGATCTGCTGTTGGATGTGGCCTCTGAAGGGTGGATGTGCTTGAAGTACCTGGCTTTCATAAACCTGGTCCATAAATTCTTGCTCGTGCGAAGATGCCACCACAATTTTATCGAGAAAGCTTTAACGATGTGAGTGAGTTTAGTAAATCCCATACCCCCTTCCTCAATCGGATGAGCCATGGAGTCCCAACTCGTCCAATGATGCTTATCATGGTCGTTGTAATGCCCCCAAAAGAAATTACAAAAGATCTGCTCGATCGAAGTAAGAACCTTCAAAGGCAGGAAACATGCGGCTAGGGTATGGATTGGTATGGAGGTGAGCACATGTTTGATGAGGATCATCTTGCCTCCTGGGGATAAAGTGACATTGTGCCATCCTTTAAGTTTGTTCCTGATTCTAATGATTAACTTCTCAAAGGTCCAAGCATTGGATTTCCCGTACACTAGGGGGCAACCAAGATAGTTGAATGGGGGATGATCAACAGAGAAAGAAGTTAAGTTGGAAATCCTGCTAGCATGCTCGATCTTGATGTTGTGGTTGGCATAGATGATGCTCTTAGAGGGATTAATTTTCTGGCCTGAGCAAGAGGAGTACCTCTGTAGGGTGTTGTGGACCACTTGAACCGCTCCTTCGTCCCCGGATGAGAAGATGAGTAAATCGTCTGCAAAGGCCAGATGGGTGATGGTAGAACATCCGCTGGATGTGTGATATTGTTGGAAGTGCGAGACGCTGACCATGTTATTAAGGTTCCTGCTAAGGGCATCTGCCGCAATGATGAAAACAGTGGATGATAGAGGGTCGTCTTGTCTAACCCCACGGCTGGATTTGAAAAATCCCTTGGCTTGACCGTTAATGACCGTAGAAAACTACGAGTTACTGATGGATCTCCACACTGTGTCGGTCCAAATTTTAGAGAATCCAAATACCTTGAAGACCCAGATCATAAATTGCCAGTCCAGTTTGTCATAAGCTTTCTCTATGTCGATCTTAACGGCGATGTTGCCCCCTCTAATAGGAAATTTCATACATGTGATTAACTCTTGGGCTAGCATGATATTGTCTTGGATGTTTCTCCCACGAACAAACCCGCTTTGCTCCTCAGAGATGATCTTGGGGAGGAGTCCCGCCATTCTGGTAGCGATGATCTTGGAGATAATCTTGTTGGTGAAAGTACACAGACTGATGGTCCAAAAGTCACGAAAGGACTCCGAGTTATCTTTTTCGGTATGAGGATGAGGTTGGCACTGGAAATAGCTTTGGGTATGTGGCTCCTTCGAAGAAAGCAATAGCAGCTTCGATGATGTCCTGTTTGATAATGTCCCAACACATGCGGAAGAAGACCCCCAAAAACCTGTCAGGACCGGGAGCGTTGTGCTCGTTCAGAGCCCACACCGCGTCTTTCACTTCCTGATCAGTGGGACGGCGTTCCAACTGGGCGTTGTCATTGTCGTCGATCAGACAGGGGATTTGATCAAGAAAGGCATTGTCTTTATGAACCGTCTCTTTGGTGAATAATTTGGAATAGAATTCTGTAGCAGCTGCATGGATGCTCTTTTGGTCAGTGATGATGTTCCCATTATCGTCAGTAGTATGGTGAATCGTGAGCTTCTGTCTGCGATCGGTGACGCAAGCGTAGAAGTATTTCGAGTTTTTATCCCCATCACTATCCCATTTCAACCTCGCTTTCTGTTTCCAGAAGACAGTATCCACTTTGAGCCTGAATTTAAGCATAGTCTTGGTGAGGTTCAGGGCTGTCCTAGCCGTCGGGGACCGATTCGAAGCGAACCTGGCTTCTGCATGGGTGACGTCGTCTTCAGCAATCTGAACGGCTTAAAAAATGTCCCCATAAGAAAGTTTGCTCTAATTTGACAGGGCTTTCCTTGTAGCCTTGAGCTTTTTGCTCACCCGGGCCAGGGGGTCGGGTGAGTCCTCGTGATTCCATGCTTCCGCGACGATACCCAAAAAATGGGGGTGCTCGGTCCAGAATTCGAGGAACTGAAAATTCTTTTTGGGTGGGTTGGTATTGCTTTTAATTTCCACCAGCAGCGGGGCGTGGTCGGATTCCGAGGAGTTGAGATGGGATAGCTTGGTGGTGATCCCCATACCGTGCCATAGGTCTTTCGTTAGGGCTCTGTCGAGACGGGAATATTGGCGGCGGTCACCTTCTTGCATGTTGCACCAGGTAAAAGCATTGCCCGTAAACTTGAGGGTGACAAGATGAGCATTGAAGATGAAGTTATTGAAGTCTTGCATGGCTGCCATAGGAGGAGGACGGCCTTCGGTTTTCTCTTCTTTGTAGGTAATCGCATTAAAGTCTCCGATGCAGAGCCAAGGAGAATTGATATGGTGTAGGTGAATGTCGAAGAGATCGTTCCACAGTTGTTTTCGCTCTGTGATATAACATCTGCCGTGGACCGCCGAGAGGATTACGCGTTCGGGGAGCATAGGATGTTCCAACTAGCAGGATATGGCCTGCCGGGAGTCCTGGATGATTCCGATGTTGACGTCCTTCGTGCCGAGGATCCAAATATCGTGTCTGCCTGCTATGGATGTGGGGAGATTCAGCTGCAATTGGATCGATTTAAGTCTTTTGGTGGGGATTTTGGGTTCAAGGATAATTAGGATGTCAATCTTGTGGATTTTTCGAAGGCTGAAAACTCTCCTTAATGTAGGTTTGTTCCCCAGACCGTGGATATTCCAGGATATGATGTTTATCATTAAAGAGTTGGGGTGGGAATTTTTTTGTTTTTCTTGACAGCGAATCTAGTTTAGATGGTTGTGGTCTCAGCAGTTCCTTGCTTGACATTGACCCCGTACGAGGTTGATGCTTCTGCCTTTGTCGAGGTGGGGTGGTCCCGTTTAGATTGCTCGTGTGGGTCCGAGTAGTGGCCGATCGATTCCCCGACGGAGTCCATGATGGGGTCCTCTGGGGGGGTAACTAAGGAATCACTGGCACTCCCTATCAGAAGGATTGTTTGCTGTAGAGGGTAGCCTGCGGCCTGAACCTGTTGTCCTCTTCGCACTAGGTTTGGCCCTAGGATGCAAGAGCTTCTACAACAGGGTCTTCGTTGACGAGTTTATGATCTGCTTCGATACTGTTGGTGGTCGTCTCTACGCCCTCCGAGACTGGGGGAAGCGCTGACTCCGTTGGGGGCTCCGTATCCCTCGAATCAAGAGCGTCGAATTGGTTGGAGAGAGTGAGGGCTTGGGTTCCGGTGAGGGCGCAGTTGATTAGGGGGTACGCTGTCTCTGTAGTGCCCCGCTCCGCGAAGGCACTAGATAAACAGAAAGATCGGATTGCTGGATTTGCAACAGAAGACGATTGATCTGGATGAGTGGACGAAGTCTCACTTGCTGATTCGCTTACGCCTAATAAGAATCTGAGTTTTTGATTGAATGCTTTTGTTAATAACAAGATGGTAAATCATCGAGTATGCTTTAAGAGAATTCATATGTTGCCTTGCTAAGAAACGAATGTTGCCTTGATCAATAGAACCTTGTCATGCTAATAACAAGACGGTAACTAGTATGTATGCTTGTAAGAGATTTCACATGTTGTCATGCTAAGAAAAGAGAGAACCTGTATGTTAATGAAAGAATAATCTGCATGCTAATAAGAAGACTCGTTGCCTGCTATTAAGAACTGATATGATGCTTGTCATGCTTGATAGAATAAGAAAAGACAAATGAATCGAATTGAATGCTTGGTCATTGCTTGTTACTAAGTATGCTTGAGAATTTTAGACATGTATAGACAGACTGGTATATGTTGACATGAATAAAAGAAAGGCATGAATGGAACGTGTCGTATATCTGTAAAGGCACGAATTAAAGTGTCGTATATCTGTTAAGGCATGAAAAGAACATGTCGTACATCTGACCACAAATCTGTCTCATCTGATAGAACTGCTAGAGCATGCATGTGGTCTCGGACAACTTGTTAACAAGAAAAATTTGTCTCTCGGGTGGATTTGGGGGCGCCTGGACCATTCGGCCTAGGAGAGATTAGGGCCTCCATGTGAAAATGGGAGTCGATCTGAGTCCTTAGCAACGAGCTGAACCCAAGAGAGTCACAGCGGCTAATCATGGGTTTTCCCATGGACCATCATATAGATAGGTGTTGGTTGGTGCAGAGCTGAACCGGAGAGTCACAGCTGCCAATCGAGTTTGCATGTGTCAAGAATGTTTTGCTAAGAGCTAACGATACAGAGACGAACAGGGATGACAATGTTGGTTTTATCATGTTTATGCAAATCCTTGTCTTGTACCGGGATGGACGGTCGACTATGGTAAGAATCACTGAATAAGTGATAATACGTATTGCTTGAGTTTGCTATATGAATTGTTTGTAGAGATTAATCCGTGCAAAGAAATACTATGTTCCATTCAAAGAAACGATAATGTATCATGCTTGTCATTGACCCTAACAGTTGCTCGAACAAAAGAAATGATATTCTCATGAAACACGCTGCACTTTGTACATGAAATAAATAGTCATCGTGCTTGAATTCAAAAGAGTCCCTTATATGCTTGAAATGAAATGAAATAAATGTTGGCTTTTCAAAAGATGTGTTTTCAAAAAGATATGTAAACAGACTCTATATGCATAAAATGTATATAGGTAAAAAGTAGCAAGATCACATCATAAGAAACGTTTTCTCACTAAATAAACAGTGATCGTTTCAGACAAATGTAGCTCTTTGTTCACAATCACCAGTATGCTGATATACTGACCCACCATCAGTCTGCATGCAGGTGCACTATGCATCGAGAAGGATAGTCCAAAGTGATAGTCCGAGCATCATCCTCAAGAGCCAACAATCAGAAGAGATGCCAAGAGATGACATTTGTTACAAAGAGTTGGTTTGTATATAAAGGGATGTAATATATGGGAATAGGATTATTGTAATCTGTAAAGTTCTGAGAGAATATAATATTGTATTAGAGAGAATCGAAAGCTTGTAATCTGTTCAAATGAAATCAATAAAGAGAATTGTTTCTTGTTACCATTGTGTTTAATGCTTGTATTCTGAATTATGTCCGCTGCTGCTTCAATTATCTGCTATATGATCCGCTGCATTATTGTCAACCTTGTCTATCTTGTCTTACTTCAGGTCTTGGCCTTGTGCAAGTGCAACTTAGGCTTGTACGGCATCATGCCTTAGCGAGGACGAATGGTCGTAAAGAGCCCGAAGCGAGGACGAAAGGACTCTGCGGGATCGGGGAGTGACAGTCTCCGTTAGGGCTTCTGCGTCCCCCGAAACAAGAGCGTCGAATTGGTTGGAGAAGTTGAAGGTTTGGAAGTTGAAGGGGATCAAGGCTTTGCTAGTGTCTGACTTGCCTTCGCTGGAGCCGAAGCGTGTGTGTGAGTTTGAAGAGGTAGAAGAGGAGCCTTGGGTGTCCTCCCCTTAGTAGGTGCTTTGTCGTTCTAACCTGATTTCTTCTTGAGTTCTGGGTGGAGACGGTGGCAGTGCTTTGGAAGGTGACCTCTTCAATGGCAGTGGTTGCAAAACATAATGTGGTTGTCGTAGAAGATTTGTTGGGTATAGGTTTGGTTGCCCAATTCGATCATGATGAAATTGGGTGGTTCGGATGTGAGATCGAGTTCTGTAGCTCCCCTTCCGAAATTTTTAAAAATATTTTATTATTATTTATTTTATTTAAATGGTGATTTTAGAATGTTAGAAATAATTATTTAGTTTATTATTACGGTAGAAGATTTTAGCCATGATTGAGTTTTGGAGTACACGGTGACTGGGAATCATGGCACGGATAGCGCAGTGGCGTGCTTTGACTAGAGTTTAGCCATGGTAGGGGAAGGCCGAGCCATAGTGATGACCTAACTAGGAAAACCAGGCCAAGTTACGAACTAATCCCTATAAATGGTTAATTAGTTAATTATTAATATTTTGGCTTTTAGGAATTTCGATTGTACCAAAAATCGTCCGGACTGGACCCGAACTAAGACCAGAGCCCATGTACCCGGGTAGTGTGTCGAAGGACATCTATGTAGATGTATGGTTGGTATCTGTTTTATTTTATTTTGTGGCCTAGTAAGCCGTATTCCAAAAATATGGTTACATTCAAATTTCTTGTTATAATATATATATATATATATATATATATATATATATATATATATATATATATATATATATATATATATATATATATATATATATATAAATAATGATTTTGGACAACATAGTAGGAAATTCCCTTAACAAATATGATTGGATTTTGGGATTTATCTAGATTGTATATATACATGTTTATATATAAAGGTACGGATGCCTATTACATAATTGTAAAATATATACGTTTATTATCAAATATAAAATTTAGTAAATATATTTTGTGTTATGTAAAGTAATATATTAATATATTGATATTTATAATAATATTTTATTGGACATGGAGAATAGTTGCAAGGGAATATGTTTAGACTGTGGGACGTATTTATACATATAGAAACTATATATAAATATAGATATATATATATATATATATTAAAGGTGTGCAGGTATACATAAATGTATGTTATATGTATACGTGTATATATAAATATATTATATATATGTGTGTATATATAATATATAGGAATATGTGAGTTTGTGTATATATATAAATATATTCGTATTTATATGTAAATATGTACAAGTATTTATATGTAAATACGTATGTACATATATATATGTATACATACATGTTAATGAATGAAAAAGAATAATAAGCAAGTACCCCTTGTTCTCATTTGTACTAGTACTTGGAAGTGCTAATGGACAGAACTGTAGCTAGCTACATGCAAAATGATTGTATTGAAGCATGGCTATTTGGAACTTTGATATTTAATATAATGCAAACTCCTGATGAGTTTGCAGAGCCAGGCTCAACAGCCGGCCTGCCAACCGAGCCCCCACAGGCTTTCCCCCACCCCCAAGTGAAAGTAGCAATAGCAGGCCCAGAGCCAAGCTCTCAAACCGAGCGGGCAACCCAAACGCATCAGAGCCGTAGACTTTATTGATATATACCCGAACAGAACAGAAGCATTTAAAACGAAAGAGAGAGGCGGGGAGGATTCCAAAACCCTAATCCAGGCGGAGTCGCCGCCGACCCCCACACGAGGGCGCACACCCCCACGAACGCGCGACGGCCGGAGTCGCCGTCGGCCGGCCGAGTTGGCCAGGAACCGCGTCCAACGCGCACAGGCGCGGGATAGGAAAGAAGGCAGCAGCAGGGGCTGCGGGAAGCCAACTTCGAGATCGAAGTCCACGATCGTTGCTCTATCGTTTTCCGAAATGATTCTTCAGGTATGATCCTGATATAACCACCTTCATTTGCCTTCATATAGATTTAATTTAGACGAACTGCATTGCCCGAGAAATCGACCCAAAGTCGATGAAAAACCCGTCCCAAAAACAGGACTGAAAACAGTCGAGTTAGCCTACTTCGCATTTATTTATCTCCCAAACCATGCTTAATTTCGAAAACCTATTTGAAGGCGTTTATTGACAACATGTAGGGCTTCGATTCACTTTTTACGGAATTTAATTTCGTCGACTACGTAAAGAGAAATCGGATTGTAAAGTTACCGAAAAACCTGTTTTGAAAATCAAGAAAACGCTCCACACGACGTGCGTCACGCCAATCCGGACGACGTGGTCACGAACCGAAAGCATCGAAAGCTGCGTAACGGCTTCGTGGTCGTGTGGGCTTTGACGGAATTCAAATTGGTCGCGTGTGCGCGACGAATTTGATGCGTATCCGTCGAAATTTCCCGTATCGTGCACATTGCAAATTCTCCAATTACTTTGTGCACGTTCGTCAGATCGAGACGAAACTTGCGCCAACAGGACCGTATCATTTTTTGGTCCTGTATGCCAAGTTTGGTCCAATTCCGAGACAGTTGAATCCGACGTCGTTTTGCGGGCCCCACGGTCCCGCTCAACGGGCGATTTTGTGCACGGCCCGCCGGAATCCAACTCTGGACATACGGTTGGGTTCGTATCGGAAAACTGGATTCGTAGACATGTAGTTTGATGACTTTAGAGACCGTTGACTCTAGCACGCTTTTCGGTACAAAGCGGGTCCAACGGCGGACATCGTTTTTGCCCGAAATTACCGTTTTGCCCTTGTGGCCAGAATTGGACTTAAGGACAGGCAATCCTAGCTAATTTGACTATTCTGAGAACGTTGGTAATGTTTATTTCAGCATTCGGAGACTTCTGCATGTGTTGATTGATTGTGGCTCGTGAGTGGTATTTATTATTGGTTTCTCCAGCTAAGGACCTCAGGCAAGTGCACTTTCTGATTGCTTTTCGATTCATAGTAGTCTTTTCATTTCATGTCTATACATATATCTTGCTGCTTGTTGACACGCTCGTCACACGGAGTAGTCGGGAGGGGAAATATCTTAGTATACATGTGGACTACCCAGAAATATCTCATGAGTCTATTCTTGAACGATAGCTGCTGCACACGACACGTGCAGTATGCCGGATTTTACCCCCTAGCCGTCCACATGGCGAAAGGATATTTCACACCACTTAGATAGATGTCTTTTATTAGCTTTTCCTTGTTTATTTCTCTATCGTGCTATGACATCACTTTATCTTACAGTTTTCATTTCTCATATGCTATTTTCATGTCTTGATAATTCTATTGTGTTTTGCACTGCCGTTGGTTTGTGTACTTGTTCCAATCCTGACTGGATAACCAACATTTTTCAGGTTTAGCCGCGATCACTCTTAGCACTGGGAGAACTTGGGTATGCTGAAGACAACCTAGAAATAGATAGCCATTGTATCATTTCATTAATTGTAAAACTTTGTATTTTTCCTTTAAATATAAATGTTGTAACTGTTGTAATAAATTTAGAAATGTGAATGAGCAGCAATGTGATATTTGAGCATTTATTTCTTGCGGGCTTGACAGCGTTCTACCGCCGACTCTGCGGCGTAGGCTGGCTTGGACACGTCTCGTATCCGAAAACCGGGTGCGGGTCGTGACAAGTTCCACACAGATTTTAGCATAGTGATCCTTGGCGAGGTTGCTGGTCTCTGGGGCCGTGGCCACATACGTTCCAAAGGAATTGGCAATACGCCTAAGTACCGCTGGGACAAAGCAAATGAGGGGTAGGTTAGGCAGGGTCACCCAGGCTGCGACCTTTGCTGAGTCTTCTTTGGTGCTAAAGCTTGCTGACCACTTGACGATCTTCATCTGGTGGGAATCAACCCTGCATGTGGCTTTGGACCATACTGTTCTATGATCAAGATCAGGAGATAGGTGGAGGAGGATATATCGGGGATCGAGGAGGGCAACTCGATAATCCGTCGAAAGTTTCCAACCGGCTATCATCTCCTGCACCCTGGAGAGTTTGGGACAGCCCAACGAAAATTTGAGAATGAAGGTGTGGGGGAAAGAGGAAGATAGAGTGTTTAATTCCAAATCGGAGAAGGGGACGAATGGCACTGGAGATTCCTGGGAGTACACAATGTCCGGAAGATCGACGTCAGGGATAGGGATCCCTTGTGCTGATGCTAAATCCGGGCGAAGAATGGCGGCATAGGACACCTGGGCTGCCCCGGACGTGGAGGGAATCTGCTCGGGGCGAGGAGGGATCTGCGCGGGGCGAGAAGGAATCTGCTCGGGGCGAGGGTTGGGGGCGGCAGAGACTGCCAGAGGCAATCTGCCAAGGGAGGGAAGAGGAGGAGCCTCGGAGGCGACCGAGAACGGGACGGGGGCCTCCCTCCACGTAGGGAGGGGTGCTGTCGGCACACCAACCGCCTCTGGGCGAGAAAGAGAAGGTGCGGCCCGAACCGCAGTGGCTAGGGGCATCGCACCGGCACCGCCCGGAATGACAGGGGCGGCCGGAGAGATGACAGGGGCCTTCAGGCCGGATAACTCGGGGCCCAAGCCACGCAACGATGGACCGGGGGCGGGGGGTCCAAGGGGAGGAGCAGCGATGATGTAGGGGGAGGGGGGCTGGGCAACGAGGGGGGAGAGAAGAAGCCGGGAGTGAAGGGGGAACGGGAAACGCGGGGGCCGAAGTAGGATGGGAACCTGCGTAAACCTGTGCAAGAGGGGCTCCGTCCGCGTACGATAGGGAATACGCGTGGTAGCCTGGGGTAGGCCCGGCTAAGCGCTGGTCAAGAGGGGCCGAACCTGTGCAAAATCCAGAGAAAAGGGTGGGAGCAGCGTAAAATGCTGAATGAGAAAGGTGGGACCCACTGAAGTAATCTGTAGGGGGGTAGCATTACGCGAGGAGTGGGAAAAAGTTGGTGGGGCCACCTTGTTAGGGGAGCTGCTGACAGCTAGCACGAGGGGTTGACGGTTGGGAGACCCGAGGCCTGCACCACATGAGGGCTCCCAACCCGAAGAATACGAAGCTCCATTTGAAAATTGAAAAAAAAGGGATGGCGCCAACCGGTGGTCTACCGCCGGAGAACTACCTGCCCAAGGAGGGCTGGCTTGGAGCCCGTCGGGGACAAAGCTCAGATGAGGAGAAATTACGTACCGGGGAGTGGCTAGGGGACGGCAGCTGTGCGAAGAAGCAGTGGGGAGCTGGGGCTGGAGGAAGGGATAGAGGGAGGGGTCGGAGTGCCTCAGAGGGACGGGAGGAGAGGCGGAGTAACCTGGATAGCGGTAGAGGGATTGAGAGGAAGGAAGGGTCGGTTGAGAGGGGGCAGAAGAGGAGGGGGAGGGCAGACTAAGGCGAGGCAATCACCTGGCCATGGGTGGTGCTGCGACGAACACCGGAGAGGAAGGGAAAGGCGGACGAGAGGGAGGGATCCATGAGAGGGCGGGATGAGGGAAAGAAGGGGGGCCAGGCCTCCGAGCGCCGACTAGCGGCGGGGAGGGAGCTCCCGAGGGGGAGAGCTCACGGAGAAGAAGAGCGTCGTTATATGTATATATTATATGTTTATATATATATATATATATATATATATATATATATATAAGTCATGTTTCTCTCCCCACAGCCGGCCCTAGCTTGCGATCGGGCATGGATCGTCCGCCCCCCCTCCCATCTGAGCGCCTCCTCCAGCGGTCATGGAGGCAAAGGTTCTCCCCTCCCCTCGGTCTCTCTCCCCCTTCCCTCCCTTCAGCCGTCCTCCCCTCCCCCCTTTTCAAGCTCGTGGATGTCGCTTAGCCGGTTGGGCTCGGTGTCGTGTCATGGGTTCGGCGTCGGCGGGGGCGAGAGTACATCTATCCGCCTTGCTCGTTCACCCCCTGCCGATGCTTCCCCCTCTCGGTGCTCTTTTTCGGCCGCAGACTTTCGAACGACGATGTCGTAAGGCTGCGCCGCTATGTGAGATGCGCTTCTAATGGAGCTTTTGATGCTACTGCGCTTCTGGGCGACGAGCGGTCTTATGTTCTATGAGACAGAGTCACTGCACTTTTAGGGCTATGAGTAGACTTTTGCTTCAGGCGATGGATTCACTATGCTTTAGGGCGATGAGTGGACTTGTGTTTCAAATAACGGGGTCACTGTGCTTTAGGGTAACGAGTGGACTTTTGTTTCAAACAACGGAGTCACTGCACTTTAGGGCGACGAGTAGACTTGTGCTTTAAGCAACGAAGTCACTGTGACTTAGGGCGACGAGTAGACTTGTGCTTTGGGCAACGATGTCACCAAAGTATCAGATGATGTAGGTCGTTGAATGGGCCAAGCTTTTGGTTACAGCGAGGGCTCTACGCTTCTGAGTTGAAGCGAGGGCGCAGAGCTTTTGAGTTTGAAGGTTCTGCACTTTTTAGACTGAAATAAGGGCTCTATATGAAGAAATGAGGTATCTGCACTTCTGGGTTGAAGAGGGGGTACAGGCACCTGGCTGCACTTCTGAGTCGAAGGAGCTAGTTCATGTTGAAGTCTTTTTAAGATCATTTTATGACTGCTCTCCTTGATGGCCGAGTCAGTCGTCCTCCTCTTTAATTACCACCGTTATTTGGAGAAATTCGAGAAGTTAGTGGCCTAGGACTCAATTGAATAAACCTATTAAATGAGGTTCGTTGTGCTGAGTTCTAGGTTCATCCCATTAATCTGGACATCTTTGACCGACGGCCACGTGGCATGTTGGTTGGACCACACTTACCCTATATAAAAAAGAGTTTTTTTGAAGAGTCGTCTTCCTCTCCAAACGTTATGCTTGATCCCGACTTAGCTTCGAACGATCATTGGCCTTGCACAAGATGGTTGTGGATCCCTTCGTTCAAAGAAGTTGTGCCTTTGTAGAAGAATTACTGCTGAGTTTCAAGATGCACTTGAGCGTTTGGCATAAGAAGTTCGAACCTGAACAACGTTTTAGAGGTCTTCAAGATCCAAGCTTTCGTATTTGGATTGGTTGCCAATCAAAAGAGCCACATGTTGTGCTCTGCCCTACTCAATGGCGGTGGCACAACCTGTTCTGTGGAGTGAGTTCTCGCTCGGGCCAATAGCTGCTTCAGGAAGTGGCTCGCTCTGACCGCACTGTGCATCTGGGGGGCTGCGAGTCTATGAAGATTAACCTCCTTGTATGGCGCCTGTGAAAATTAACCCTTTTGTAGATCTTTAGATGCCTTAGTTCTTTTCATGCCGAATCTGTAATAGATCTTTGTAGGCAAAGCTCTTTTCTTGTAATCATGATGAATCTGTAATAGAACCTTGTAGGCAAAGCTATTTTCTTGTAATCGTGATGAATCTATAATAGATCCTTGTAGGCATGATTTAATAAAGAACTTTTTATGAAATGTGGTTCATGATCTTCTGTCTGTACTTTCCTGGTACATGCGCTTTTGTAAAGCTTTGTATAGTTGAGAACATTGCCTGCACTTTTGATGTATATGCACATTTTTATGCTTCTACAAGACCCCCTTCAAATTGTCTCAAACTTGAATCAAGCTCAGAATACTTTGAACAGAAGCATGACAAGTGTCCTTTTCGAGCGAATGCTCGGCGTGCCTACTGACAGGCTGTCGTTATGCTTAGGCTTCAGCATTAAATGCCTTGAGCCGTCGCTTCATTAAAATTGATCTTAATTCCTCGTTTCTAGGGAACGGTCATCATGATCCCAACTTTTCGTTCCCACGTTGTTCGAAGAGTTCCCTTAATCATGAAGCATTTTGTCTTCTTTTGCTGATATGGCTGCACCCTATAAGTAGGGGTCGTTGGGGAGAGAGAAAACTTTTTTGCTTTCACCTACCTTCCAACAGAAGCTTTTCGTCAGAGTCTTCTTCTTCTTTCAAACCCTAATTTTTCCTGCCATGGCTCCCAAGAAATCAAGAATCCCGAAAGCTCCTGCGGCGAGCTCCAAGAAGACTAGTGGGGCAGCGGCTAGCCCCCGACTGGCTGCAGTGACTGTGAGACAAACTAGAATGTCATCGGCGAGAAAAGCAAGGGAGGCTTGTCACGACCCGCACCCACCGTGAGGGTACGAGTACGTAACAGCGCCCAGCCTACGCCGCAGTGTCGGCGGTAGAACGCTGTCCTAGGTCAAGAACTATGACTAACTAACATGAAAACTCTCCATACGGAGGCCAACACAGAGGTACAACTCAATCACAATCTAAGGCAAAATATAGCACGATAAAAGATAAGAGAAAACATCAACTGAGGTACAACAGAAATGAATAACAATCTCAACATCTACCAGTTCAATATCTCTAAGAATATACAACTCTGAAGATAAGACAACAGCTAAAACATGAAAAGAGAACAGACTAAGCTATCTATACTAAGCAAGGGTGCCATCCTCAGTAGCTGCCTGAACCTCCCCAGGGGTCCAGGTCGCGAGTGTCATCTAGGCAAGCTCCAAGTAAGGGGTGTAGGGTTCCTCATCATCCTCTGTAAAATTTTCAACAGGTCCAGTCAGGACGGGAGTGAGCACAGTACATCTCAACAGTTCATAGCAGGTTAGAAAATATAATCATGCAGTAAAGTAAGATATAGATACTGAAGGAAATGCAGTATGTAAACAGAGAGAGAACTGTAATAGAAATATCTACTATAAGTAGAGAGCTACCAGTGACTAGTGATTCAGAGTACAAAGTCGACATGTGAACGGCTTGATTTGTACATGGCTATACTAAAGAGGCGTACATGGCTATTCTACTTTGGAATTGTTCACATGGCTATTTATACTCCCCCGTACCCCCAACTAATACACAAGGATCCAAACAGGTTATGTTATGATTCTATGTAACAGCCCCCGAAGGGTAGTAGACCCCGAAGGTGATGGACCCCGAAGGTAATGGACCCCGAAGGTGATACATAGTAGTCCCAAAAATTGGAATTCTGATAGACCCAATAAATGGGATAAGGATTCAGAGAAGACTCTGTGATCATATGAGTATATGTCACAAGTGATCAAAGAACCGAAGAAGCATATGATACGCCATGTAAGTGAAACGCACAGAACATAGAGTACCCGATGCTTCCTGAAGGGATAACATCTCAAGAAGGGATCCATATAGTACTAATCCGTGTGACCAACGTGACAGTATCAAGTAAAGTAATTTAATGCAGGAAATAATTCTAAGCAGGATATGAAATGATCAGAGAATGTACTCGCCTGGTATCTGAATAGCTGTGAAAATGTACTGTCCGAGATGAGGCACCTGACTCCTAGTTAGAGCAACACAAGTCACAACAAGTCCAGAACAAGAAAATAGACTGCTACAATGCATCTACATGATTCTAGGTCGATGTAGACCAAAGTCAACTCCTGGTCAACTCTGGTCAACTATACTAGTCAAATAGGTCAACTATGGTCAAGATAGTCTAGACTCAACTATCAAGGTCTAACAGTCTAATCAGCCTATTCTAGTAGCACACATCACATCACAAGCTCTACAAGTCTATCACACACAATCACATGTGTATATATATACCATATATACATAGGCTAATATAGGAATCTACCTAAGCCAATACAACCTATATTGGTAAATACATTGCTTCTACACAATATATACATATAATCACACATTCACATATATAGGAAGGCCTATATATATATGTCTATAGTGCCTAAACAAACACAAGGTACATTTCACATATTTTACATTCATCTAATATATATATATATATATATATATATATATATATATAGGAACTAATATCACAACAATCATGTATCATTATTCCATATGTATACAAGGAAACATACAAGTGTTGTGTGTGTGCATGGGGGTATCCAAGTCACAAAAACAGGGCAAAATACAATACTGTGCATGGCAGGAAGGAAAAGGAAAGGAATTCAATTTGCATTTGCTTACACATTTCAGTTTTAATAGTTAAAAGCAGGAAAGAATTTGGTGATCATGTACAAGTTCATACACTCTCAGGTTTGCTTAAAACAGTTAATCACTAATCAAAAACAATCAATGAGGGAGGGCAACCAATACTTGACAGTTCAAATGAATGAGAAGAAAACTGGAAATACTTCAAGAATAGGGAAAACTGGAAACACTCAATCTTGTTCTCACTAATTTCAGTTAGGCCATGAACTGGGAAAACAGGGAAGTAATATATATAATGAACTATTCATGAAGTTATTTAAGGAACGAAACTGGAATTAAAGGTAACTCTACATAGGTTAATAGTGAACATAAAAACCCAATCCCAGTTTAACAGGATGGAGAGAACTGGGAACACTCAATACTCAGTTCACAGTGAATAACATTTCAATTTTAGTTTAAAACTGGAACTCTTTTGTTCCCAGGTTTTATAATAGAAACCATATTGCATTCCCAGGTTCAAACTTCAATTTAGAAATCAAAACTGGACATAACTCATGCACAGGTTCAATCAACTTAGCTAATGCTAACATCAACACAAGGCAATGAAGGAAAATTTAAGTTAACAACTAACAGGAAGACCAGTTCAAGGAATGAAACTGGAAACACCATATTCAGTTTAGTCTACTCACTAACAAATCCCAAGTTGAAACAACCACCCAGGTTCCAATTTCAGTCTAATAGTGAATATGCATTTCAATTAAATGAGGAAGTTAACAGTTCAATGAAAAGGGAAAAACTGAACTCATATTATGAGATGGGTTAACAGTAACAAAAGGGCCATGACAAGGGATGTAATTCTCAGGAAATGCATATAGTTAAATGAAGAAACATTAAATCACAGGTTTAAATGGAGGGAATCAGTTCACATTAAACAGAAAAAAATCACAGAATGACAGTGAACACATTGAAGAATCAACCCAACTATCTAATTTCTATATACACAAACCCGAGCCAATTTTCGAATGCCAAAGCTAAGCTAACATATATTATGACATGTAGGTTCAAATTAACTTGAGAAATCATAACAGGAAAGGGGATTTAAATTGGTTGGAAACTGAAGAAAACAGTATCAGGAAACACACACTGTTCTTCCCAACCAATCGAACCAAACATCACTCAAACCCCAAGCAATCATGTAACACTATTATCACAAAGATTAACATAATTATTAGGATCTAATTAGGCATTAAACAATATTTAAAAATTATTTAAAAACGATTTAGCAACAGAGATAACACACAGCACACGCACGCACACTGTGGTTGCCCCGTGCACACTGAATATCGTGTCTGATACGACACGAGGACACGTGCAACTTGACACACGGGGTGGCAGACATTGCCCCTTGGTGTGTGTCAAGTTTCAAGTGTCCACGATGCGTGTCCGTGTCGTAATCACGCCCGAGCAGCAGGGCACGCACAGTACCTGTGCACGCGCGCGCGCGACCACGAGTACACGCACTCGTGTCGACTCGACACGACACTAAGGTGTGCTCAGTGCTATAGAAACGTGTAAGCAAGATCAAAACCTAGCATCCTATTCAAAAACAATCTATAAAAACAATCAAAATGCCCTTTGAGGCATTTCGACAAACACAATGCAAACGACACTGATACGTGTCCAAATAGGACACGAAACTTATGATACCTGACACGAAACCTATACAGACACTTAGGGGACTCCTAGGGTTTCCTAACCATGAATAGAAATCGAAAATCCATGGAGAAATGAGAAAGTTACCTATTGTGTTCCTTCACAAGGAAAAGTCCCAAAAATGAGATCTCCTCAAGCTAGCCAATGGCTCCAAATTGTATCAATCCTGAGAATAGCCTCCACCAACAGTAGGGGGACACTAATTAGGTTACAATGGAAGAAGTTTCAATGAAAATGGATTATTATTGAATAAACTATGAAGGATTTCAATAGAGAGCAAACCTTTCCTTAAAAAAAATAGAGGGATGAATAAAGAGGAGGCACAAACTTTGAGAGGGATTTTATAGCAAGGAGGGGGAGTCCCTAGGCTAGTCATAATGTTAGGGTTAGGGTTTTGGGATTCAATCTAAGGGCTCTCATCCCATCTAGCATATTCAAAGGTCAAAATCAAGGTCCCCTTTAATCAAGTTGCAACCTAATCATTCTAACTAGTCATGACTAACCATGACCAAAACAATTTCTAACTTAGTCTAACCATGACTAACTAGGACTAACCTAGGTTAGGTCAATTCTAGGTTGGGGCTAATAACAATCACATGGCAATTAATTAAATAATATTAAACCACACCATTTAATATAATATACATTAAATTTCAAATAATTTTAATAAATTCAAATAAATTCAAGATAACCAAATTACCCTCAAGCTAAATGTACTAAACAAAATCTCTACCCACATGGTTAGGCTCTAGGGCAGACAGTCACTACGGCTCACTAGCAAAACACCTAAAATCACAAGTCATGAATTTAGATAGTTTAAAATTAATTAAAAATCACTAAAAATTCTGATATAAAGTAAATATCATTAAATAATAATTATAATCACAAAATTTCAAAATTACCCTCTTTTCAGAAACTGGGTGTTACAAGGCTACTCGTCATGCCAAAGGAAAGCAGTTGGCCTCTGAAGTCGTCGTCGTTGAGCAAGCTCCTTGTAGAAGCATGAAAAATCTTAGCTGAAGACATCCCATCGCTAAAGTGCAAAATATGCAAAAGGCTGAGGCTCAGTGCTAAAAAGACAAAACAGAATATATGGAGAGAAGTCCCTTCATTGTCATGTCTAACAAAGTCTAGTACAGACACATCAGGACTATACATAAGGGACTAATTCGGTTCTTCTACAAAGTAAAGTACGTACAGGCAACTCTAGAGGGGGGGTGAATAGAGTACTTATGAAAATAATAATCAATTAAAAAATCAACTCTATTCAATCTCAACTAGTAGATAATTAATCAGAATAATTGAGGAAATTAAATAGAGATCAGAAAGCATACGCAGACACAATAATTTTTAACCTGGTTTCCCTCGTGGAGGACTAGTCCAGGCCTTAGAAATCTAGCTCAGCATTGAAATCCACTATTTGTGAAATAGCTTTACAACCACGTGCCTTTACACAGAAGAGCATGCCAACTTCTTGAAAAGATCGCTGAGGCAAAACTTAAAATTTTCCAAGTGACTTCTTCAATACTCTTGCACAAAACTTCTAATTGACTCACACCAAGCACCTTGTAGGCTTGGAAAGTTTTATGGCTAGTAGATGAGAAGAGTATGGCTATTTAGGATGTATAGGCTATAAGAGAGAAGAGATGAGAAGATTGGATGATTTGAAATAGGAGAAAATGGTGCATATATATACTAGTTTTGGGAGGCAGAGTTCGGCAAGAACTCTGTCCAAAATTCAAAAATTATGGCCGTTGGACAACTTGCAATGAGCAATCCCTAAAAATTAGCCTCTGAAAATTAGGAGACAGAGTTCGGACCGAACTCTGTGTGGGGACAGAGTTCGGACCGAACTCTGTGTGGGGACAGAGTTCGGCCCGAACATATCTGCCTCCTTGGAGACATAATGCTCATTGGGCTAAATGGGCTTTGGCAGTTTGGCTTTTTATTTGTGGGATTTTTTTGGTTATCTAGTCTATGGTTGAGGTACTCAGTGCGACTCAACGTACAATAGCCTAGACTCAAATAAAATTGTAAAAATACAGACTTCCGATGACAAGTTCCAGCAGTATTCGGCGAGCAGTCGTCGATGATGATTGTCTGACTTGATATGTGTTAGTCATCTGTTTTATAGCTTTGATGACAATATATGTGTCGAGTTGGATCATGTGAAATATCTATTTGTTAATTATCAAGATTAGGTTGACTGCAATCCGGTTTGGGTCAACAATCTCCCCCATTTTGATAATTGACAAAATTATGATATTTGCGTGTCGCAACATTCATACATGGACACATATATAGCTCCCCCGTAGATGGGTAATTTGATTTCCCCGTAAATAGAGAAGTCCTGATATAAGTACTAGTCCAAACAATATAGCACAAGTGTAGCACAATATAGCACAAGTGTTTATCCAAAAAATGGTTAAACAAATATCACATATTCTTCCCCTTTGACATTTAGCAAAATGAAATAGAAGCTCCCCCATAAAAACATAACCATGGTGAAAATATGCAATCACACAACCAAGGCTCAAAACCAACGTAAGAGATAGCTAGCAAATAATCCAAATAGAAGCCATAAAGACATAAAGTAGTACAAAGCAAAGAGTTTTCAACTAGATAACCATTGAATGAAAATGACAAAGTGCATAAACAAAAGAAATCCTAAGCATCAACAGCATCATAAAATGGACCACGGCCGTCATGGAGCACGGGAAGGTCCAGCAGAGTCAGATGGGTCGCTGGCAGAGCGACGAGGATCAACAAACGCGGCATCTGGATCCAAATACCTCCTGACCCAGGTGTCGTCGATACGGTAACCTTCACGAGAAGGGTCCCATACCATGGCATAAGACACCGTAGGATGAGAAGCCAAGGAGTACTGAATGTCATGCAGAGTGTTGCGGATGGCCGACATCTGTAAGGTGGTGCGATAGTCCTTCTAAGTCCAGCGATCGTCCTCCAAGCAGAAACGAGCACGCATCATAGTCTGAATAGACTCAAGAGTAGCAGGTGGCTCAGGCGCAGGTTACCCAAGAGCAGGAGGATCAGCCTGAGTATTAGACTCGGAATGCTCTGACTCAGCAGGAGACTCAACAGCTGCTAGAAGCCGCCATACCTTAGACAGATAGGCAGGGGCAGGAAGGAACTAGCACTCATCAAGGGAAATATGAAACGCACGAAAAATCATCGACAAATAGAGGCCGTAGACCAATGATCGAGGTCTCTTCCGTGCACTGATCATCTAGTCCATTATAGTGTGCGAAAAGTTAAAAGGGACATGGAAGTGGAGATGATAAAGTACAGAGATCTCAATATAAGATACTTCATCGTTCGATCCCGCTTTGGGCGAGATCGTGGAAAAAATGATACGATAAAGTTCATAGAAATACGGGTTAAGATATTTAGCCCGTAGCTTGCGTGGATGAGTGTTGGGAGTACACAAATCATCCTTAAAACTTTCAAGTGACGATCCATCAGGAAATTGAAACTTGCGGGCATCGACAAGTTTCTCCCAAGAATTGGGTTCTGGGATCTCGAGATATTCCGTAAGCTCAAAATCATCAAAAGTAATATCGATACCGGCGATACGAGAATAGATTCGTGTCTCGTCAAAGGTTAGATTACAATAAAACATTTGGATAGCATTCAAATAGATAATAGATGATGTAGAAACTAACTCATCTAAACAAAGATCATGGAACAATGAATCATAAGCCAAAAATATAGTAAAATTGATCGGATGACCCACATATACACTCCGTGAACGAAAATCGACAAACCATTCATTGGAAGCCTCTAATGATACAAAAATTTGTTCATTAAATGTGTTGGGGTCATGAGGTGGTGGTGGATTAAAAAGTGGATGGATTGGAGGAGTAAGAGGAGGAGGAGGATTAGAAGATGATGCTCCTTGTCACGACCCGTACCCGCTTCTCGGATACGAGGCGTGTCCAAGCCAGCCTATGCCGCAGTATTGGCGGTAGAACGCTGTCTAGTATATACAAGTCACATGAATCTAGAATATTGTAGGCAATCTATATCTCATCCACAGAAATCAGAGGATACAACTAACTCAATTAAGACTGAATAATGAATAATAATATAAAATAAAGTATCAAGTTCATCGAAAAAATCCAGTTACGTCCGGTGGACACAAATCCACTACCAGTAGACGAACATAAAATAGAACATAAAAATGAAATAACTGAGTCCAAACTGCTAATCATCAAGATACCCTCAGCTGCAGTGGTACCGTGGTCCAATGCTGACTCAAACCTGCTCATGTGCACCTAGCTCAATACTCGGCTAAACCTGAAGAGATCATCAGGTCCTCAGAGGACTAGCAAGATACATAAAATATGCCTACTAATATAACAGTAAATAACTTGTATGAAAGATAAGGACGGTGCAAGAAGGATATCTAAGACACGACAAACAATATGGAAATATAATACTAGACTTGGCTATCAATCAAACGATTAACCCTATAGCTTGTAATACAATGCAAGATACTCCCAATCTATAGTAGGTTTTGACTGTAGTACAATGCAAGATACTCCCAGTCAAGAATAGCCAATTCTAGTATCGATTTCCTCTTCCAAAGGAATACAAGGTCAAGTAGACACCTATAAACCGTAGTACAATGCAAGATACTCCTAATCTATAGTATGTCACAAATCAAGTCAATCAATCAATATCAAGATCGAAGAATCTGCTATAGGTCGTAGCACAATGTAAGATACTCCCAATCTATAGTACGTCTCAACTGTAGTACAATGCAAGATACTCCCAGTCAAGAATAGTCAATTCAAGAACAAGGTGTAGAACTGGAAACTTTATCACAAGACACGATAACATAAAGAAGACCAATAGACAAGCAATATCGAATATCCTATACGTGCACGTAATCTAGAACAAGTAAAACAATCAAGGACAAAGCAATCACAATATGGAAATCATGTGACAATATGAAAATGAATATAATAGAGAAAGAGAAAAATAATCTAAATACTGTATATGTTTGGCAAGGTATACTTGCATGTGGTCCTGAGCTGCGGATACAGGTCAAGAATCTGTATCGAGGTCCAAGTAGCCTGTTTAACGATTTACCATGTCAATATACAATTGGAATCAAATTTATAATCTACTTAAAATTAGTCTTCTTGGTTCATTGTCTAAACCCATGGTTTAGATTCTACAGACTACAGTTTGGTTCACTGCCCCTACTAGTATAGTCCTCAGCCCTTACTCATACTCCATCCTGCCTATTGCCAATAGCCTATCCTCAAGTGCTAATAAAGTAATCTCCATAACCATATGATACACTACTGTTGCAACACTTCCTATATGTTACTGTGTCCTGATGTGGACTGCCCAAACACAGTACCCAGGTGCCTACATAGCTTCATGTTTTACCTTCACAATCTACTAAATACTAAATTTTCAACACCTGGACCTGATGTGGGTCTTTACACACACAAGAATCTATTTACGTCTCCTATCTTTAATGATATATGTATTCCAGGAATTCCCTTGTGTTTGCATACCCACTTGTGGCAATAGCCCGATCTTACTTCGATCTTAATCATGCATATCTAACCGTGCCTTCCTATTGTACTAAACTTTCGATTTGATCGTGTTTAAGAAGATTGTTCCCTCATGATTTACTCCTCTAAGTCAAAATTAAAATTCATTCCACCTCGTGCCTGTTTGATTTTTGATCATTGTTAAAATGTGTTATTTTAACTCCTTGTATGTAAATATTGTACCTAGTTTTAACTAAATTTGGTTTCACTTCGTGCTCGATTAATTTTTGATCATTTTCAATCATGCCATTTTATTTATTTATTTTGTCATACTAAATCATTTCAAATCTTTATGATTTTCGTACCTAGTCATTGAGCATATTCACACTCGTGTCTAATCAAATTTGAACTCTGTATCATTTTTGTATCATGCCATCTAAAATTTTGAGGACAAAATTTTTCTATGGGACGAGATTTGTAACCCCACTTTCCTGATTATATGAATTTTTGGGTATTTTGGTATTCTAGAATTTTTGAAATAATATTTTGAGTTTACTTTGAGGAATGGTAATTTTCAGATTAATAATCTCTTGTAATTTTACGAATGAAATATTCGTTATTATTTTGAGGAAGACTCTAGCATTTATTTGGAGTGCTCTCCAAGTTTTATAACAACTTTCCAACAAACTTCCCACTCTCTAACAAACCCAACAACCTTTCTAACAAACTTTGGGGCAATCTGTAAATTAACAAATGATCATATCCTAATTTTGCAAAATGTCCTTTCTTTTCCTCTTTTTCTATTTAAGCCAGACGAGAGAGAATCAACTCTCTGCTAAAATCACTTTCCGGAAGAACTCACCCATCCTCAAAATTTCCCAAAGTCCATCTGAACCCTAACCCTAGTTTCTTCTAGCCTCCATGGCGACAGCACCGCCGCCATTGGTGGTTAGGTCTCCGGCGTCGGCATCTAGATTTTCTCCAACAGCAGCAGGGCGGCGCACAATCCATCCACGACGAGCCACGAGCGACGGGCGGCCACGGCAGCCGAGCTTCCACCACCGGCAGCGACATGCGACCAGATCTTCGACTCCGGTGACTAAGCCGAACTCCACGGCATGCGGCTTCCTCCTGACGGCAACGACGGCAAGATCCGTTCCTCCACGACTAGCAATGGCGACCATCTCCACGAGCTTTTCCATCAGGCGGCGCTCATTCGTTTCCAACAACACGACTGGCTGGTGACTTCGTCTCCTTAGACAGATCCGCGTGTTGAACCTTAGCGCTCGGTAGTACACTCCAGATTGGCTTCTCGACGACCTCTCCGGCAATGACATCTTCCCTGGTGAGTGATAATGGCGATTGAGGTGAGTCTCAATTCTCGTTTAATCTAGATCGGGATACATATGTATATACTTTGTCCTTGAAGAATTGATTGGTGTTTTGGTTGTTTCTTCATGGTTTGGGAATTTGATCGGGGTGTCAGATTGGTGGGACGGTTTGTTAGTCAAGGTTCTAGTAGGCAAATTAGGATCGAATCAATTGTAAATTAATCTAATCCATATTGTTCTGGTTTCTTTTGAGAAATTCTTGAAGAATTGACTCCGTTATTTGGTGTTTTGAATCTGCTTGCCGAAATGTTTCGATAGGATCTTGAAACACTTTGGGACACAGAGGGCCAGTGTCCGGATTCTCTGAGTCACATCTTTATTCCAGCTCGGATCTCCTTATCCTCAGGTAATAATCTACTATTCCTTGTGCTAGAGAATTCATTGGTCTGTACCTTAAATTGATAAGAGTTTTGGTCAGAATGCGGGGAGTCCAGGTGTTGTGCATGTCAAGCATGTTGTGTTTTGTGTGTGGGTTCGTGTCCAGGTATGAAGTGTCGGGTGCAGAGGATGAATTTCAGTATAGCAGTAGCAGGGGATTAGAAATTCAAATTTGATGCAGGAGGAAATGGGTTCTACTGAGTCTTAGGTCTAGTTTTTTAAAGTTGGTTTGTATATGCTATTTTGATTTTGGTAAACAATTGGTTTGTATATTTTCTATTCTGACTTTTGGTTATCAATAGTTGTATAATTCTTTGCTATTTTTGAAGTTATGATTCAATTTGGTTGTATAATTTCTCTGGGACTGAGATTGACTGGAATGGGGTTTGAGTTTAGAGTTAGCGGTTGGCCGGTTGAGGAAGTTCATTTGGATGTAGGGATTAGCAATTTGATTGTATATTTTATATTTTGTATCCAATTTTCTATATATTTTCTCTTGTTAAAACTTGATTGGATTTGGCCGGTGTGTGTTTCCTGCATTCTTTCTAATCCTCTGATTCAAATATGACTGTTGGGTTCAAACATGATGAGTTTAGACCTTTATGTGTATTGCTAAAGTTCCAAGGCTGGGTTGGGGATTTTGTATACTCTTCTAAGTTTCTCGGTTCTGTGTGTACCTGAGCTTGGACAAGCTGAGTTTGGGTTGCTGTCACAATTGTGGGGTAGTTGGAAGGAATGAGAGTATTGCATGATTGGCTTAAGCTATGCCTTGCTACAGTAGTATAGATAACTGTTAGATTTGAATGTGTTGCTGGGTTCTGCTATGGGATATTATATATTTCAATAGGGTATGATGGATGGATAGGCCTTGGTTCTCATTGTGGGTTGATGAGGCCAAGTTGTGTAGTTGTGCTCATAACTAATGAGAACGATTGGGCCAGGCCTGTAGGGCTACCATTGGTTGTTCAGAGGAATTTGAAATGATGTTAGGATTAGTTAGCATTTAAATAGTAATATGATTTCTCTTGCAAAATTACCATATGGTATATCTACCTACTACTATTTTGATAAAAGCTCGACTATGGAACCTATTTTGTTATATATAATCAAATTCTTTACTAAGCAGTATTAATTTCAGTTAATTAGCTAGTTTATATACAAGTTAGATTATTGGTAGTAATTAATAGTTTAGCTAGTTAGGCAAACTTTAGCTAGTATATATCGTTAATTGATTAATGACTAATCTAGCTAGCCTCCTTAGTTAGATTTTAATTAAATTCAAATTTCTTCAGGTGGTCATAGAGATTTATGTTTTCCCAATCTTCCAGAGCAAGGCAAGTACATTCTATGGTTTTATTCATTTACTTCATGTCTTATACCCTACATATTGGACACATTGTGACACAATTTTTTATGTACTTCTAGTTCATTTCATGATTCATGTTCTTACTGTACTTGGGGAGGGGAAATACATTAGATATGTGACCAAACCCAAAACTAGGATTCATGTGGATAGCTTAGGTCTCACATCATGCACGTAGGACTCTAAGCCGTACCTGTTCATGTGCTTATTCATGTACTTACCCCCAACCGGTCGCATATACTAGTATGTATTTCAAAACAGTGCACATGTCAGGTTCTTGTTATATTTCCATGTTCATGTACAAATTATTCATGTTCAGGTTTAGTTTACTTTCATTTATTCTTCATGTACTTCATGTTCTCTTGTACTTTACTATTCTTCATGTTGTTCTTGTTCATTATCGTAGAATTGTACTTTGCTCCACTTCTGACTAGATATGTTGCAGGTATATTGAGGATCTTATTCACCTTTATGGGCCAGAGCCCGGGATCTTAGCTGAGCATAATGGAGCCATGACTAGATCTAGAGGCTACAGATTTAGATTTGTTTAGCTTTACTTTTAGACATTGTATATTGAGATTTCACAGTTGTATTTTATTCTGGTTACCAGATTTGTCTTTAGTATTATTTTTTTTAAGTTGTATTAATGACCAGTATTGTAGTGACTCTGTGGGACGTTATAGATGTCGTGATGTTTATTTAGTTTTATCATTTAGAGTTTTTCTTAGATTTGTACAGCTTACTTCGTTGTGACTACCACCGAAGGTTGGGCGTGTCCGACTCGTATTCGATTATTGGGGAGCGGATTGTGACATATTTTTAGTGGTGGCCCATGCAGATCTCATCCTAATGGTACTTAAGCTATAGAGTACTATTGGAGAACATGTTAGACTAATGAAAACTCATCACTGCATAGGATTGCAGAAAAATGGTTATGGGTATATTTTACTAA